>VJMY01000827.1:0-29849 GCA_009869795.1 Neelides sp. FZ-2019
AAGTAATAAAAAGATAAAAAAGAAGAAAAATACATTATTTCCGGTACCACGATTTTCTCTCGTTTTCTGATCGAAAACCACTTATCTGCAAAAAGAAGTCGAGTCTACAGCCGTTTTTAAGGGAATTTCTGCTTGCTTAGAAATTACTTGAAGAGCAACTTTGTTTATCCAGAGGCACACGAATACCAATATTTTCCAAATTGCGAGCTTCGATTGAGAAAAAAAACGTCCCATTTATTAAATGTATGAAATACTTTAGCTTTCATCAATTTTATCAATTTCATCAATTTGAATAAATGAGAATTTAGAAAAATTTGTTTTAATAGCGGTTCGACCGCTGTTCAAACGCAATGAATAACCGTTGCCAAAAGTTGAATTTTTAAAATCATAATCTCCATTTTTAGTATAGAAATCTTTCCAATATTTAATAAACTTCCTTCAAATGTGGGAGTTCAATTATTTTTTAATATTTCTCAGATTACTAATTTAATTGTAACTATAATTAAATATAAAACAATAATGAAATGATCATGATCAAACTAAATAAGCGAAAACTGTTTATATAGTAATTAATTATATAATATTTATATATTTTCAATTTTTTTTTCATTTCAAATTTAAGATTTAAAACGTTTGAGGGTATTTTGATACATTGAATAAAAGTTTCTTGTATCTAAACCAAGGATTAGCTGAAAAACGAGAAAAAGAATCTTTCAAAGATACGAAACTGTGAAAGTTTCTTACAATTTTTATTAATTAAAACTTAAATAATGGCTTTTAGAGGTTTAACAAAAATAGGTAGGTAATTTATCCTATCCTATCCTATTACTTAATTAACTAACAACTATTCTTTTAATTATTAACATAATAAAATATAAAAGTTAAAATATTTACAACTTTCAATAATGTAGAATGGACATTTCTTCATATTTACAAGAAATTCTCAGCGACGATTTTCGCCGTCCAAGTCCGCCACAAAGGGAAAATCAACTTAAGGAATCCGCGGCCGCTGCCTTACACTCGTAAACGAGTTATGGAATTTGTGAAGCCGATCCTTCCGCCCCCGTCAGACGTCTGCTTCAAAATGAATCAAATCAAAATTATGGATCCTTATCAAACCATTGAGGTTCTTTTAATTTAATGAACATAATCTTTAAACCATCTTTAATTATCATTAGTTTATGATTTATTCTTTTCAACATCATCGTGATTATATTTAAATGGATTAACGCAGTTTAACACACTTGTTTAATTGTTTAATTTAATAATTTTTGAACAGAATAATCCACACGGAGTTTTTTTGGTAAAGAAATTAAGAAGAAATTTCGAGACTCATCCCTTTATTGCCATTTTCCATTTAAATTCTTTTACTGGCCATGAACATCTTCACGTAATGAACATTTACAATTATCTAACATTAATTTACAATTAGTTTAAAATAATTTGGCAAACTCCTTTTTATAATTTAACCAATAACTCAATTAAATGAATAATTTAATCATCCAAAATATTCGTTTTTATTATTTCTAGGCCAGAGGACATTTATTCGATAACAAGATCGACATGACCTTAGAGAATTTAATTAATGGGAATGTTGCGAAAGTCGCACTGGGCGGTACAAAGTTCGAACCCTCTCTTCGCCTCATTCTCCCACGGGCCAGTTTGGGATTTTCAAAGGATCCTTATCCGGATTTGAACAAATTGTTCAAAGTCCTCAAGAAGATTCATCACTATTTGTTGATCGGGGCGATTTACGAGAATCGTCTCTTGAGTCGAGCAGATTTGGAAATGATTGCGAACTTCCCGGACATTCACGCCATGCGAGCTCAACTTTCTCACACGCTAAACTCACCCATGATGGCAATTAAATCAGCGTTGAATTCACACCAGTCGACGCTTTCGCAATCGCTGGCGACTTATGCAAATCCTCCATCGTCCACTCCGTTGACTGAACAGAGCGAAATTAAAAATCAAGATGGTGAAGTTAATGAGGAGAAACAACCTGTGTGAACTCGGAATATTTATTGATTAATTTGATATAAAACCAATTAAAGCTTTTTTCTAAAATTGTTCATTAACTTTATTTAACTCGACTTTTAAGAATTTAATATATAATCTTCCCTTTTGAGCTAGAATTTATATTTATAAACTTAAATGCTAAGTTAATTAGTTAAACGTTATAGTTTAATGTTCCTATTATTAAATTTTAGTCATTGTATAAGTGAATTACGATTAATAAAAATGTAAATTGACATTTAAAATTCTCAATTTCAATTTTCAATGAAACATAAATTAAGGACCGTTGGGGTAAACTGAAAAATCGGAGGAGTCAATGCCAATAACTCGTTTCTAAATCGTAATTTTCCCTCGAGAGAATTTACTTTTTGGACTTGTAATTGTAATTGTCACTTTTAACGAAAAAGATTTAACAATAGACTTATTTTATTAAAAGACATGACCATTGTTGCTTCAGATGCCCTTAAGTCAATTTTACAGAAATTCCCAGCACGATGTTCATACGCTTTTGCATACGGCTCCGGTGTCTTTTCTCAAAAGGATCAAAAACCAGGGAAAGTAAGTTAAACACTACCATTACAAATCTAACCCGCAATTAAAGTTAACTATTACAATTATTTATGAATTCTATTTTTAAAACAAATTAAATTTGACTTCCAGATGATTGATCTCGTGATTGTGACCGAAGAATTGGAGAAATGGCACGAAGAAAATATTCAACTCAATTCATCCCATTATTCCTCCATGAAGTTCCTCGGGGGAAAAACCTTAAGTCAAATCCAAGGCAAAATGGCTTCCGGCATTTATTATAATCCATACGTCAGAGTTAATGAATCAGTAAGCCCATGAACATAAATAGAACCACAAGAAGAAACCTGTTTAAATAACTAGAGTAATGAGAATTATTTAATAAATTAAAATTAAAAAGTTCGACTTTTTCCTTTACAGTTGCTCAAATATGGGGTTATCAGCCGAGAGAAGTTTGAAGAAGATTTACTCAATTGGACTCATCTGTACATAGCTGGTCGACTTCACAAACCCGTGTTGGACATCAAAGCTCCGCAGAATTCCAGTTTGAAGAAATCCATTGAGAGGAATCGCGAATCGGCGGTTCGCACAGCCTTGTTAAGTGCAAAACAAACGTTGACCCGCCAAGACCTTTATCTCGCAATTGCACAAATCTCCTACAGCGGCGACTTCAGAATGCACATCGGGGAAAATCCGAATAAAGTGAGGAACCTCGTCCTGCCCCTCGTCGACCAATTTGATAAAGTTTATCTTCCAATATTAAGAAATCTGGATCCTCTAGTCAAAGTATGATGTTCAATTTTTAATTAACGAATAAAATTGTCATTTAGAATCCAATTAATATTCTTATAATTAAGAATCGCATTTTTTAGCAATTAAGTTAAGCTGTTCATTTTTGACCAAATACTTTTTAAATGCACAGTGACAGTTAATTGTAAAGTTATTTAAGTTGTATTCATGAATAATGTAAGTTATTTACGAATTATGTTAACAAAATTAAGTTTAATCAAGCTAAGAGTATATAATTAACATTTTGCTAATTAAGTTAATTTTATTTTTAAAGTTAACTTAAAATTATTGATAAAATTATTAACGTTTATTTTGATTAAATTAGATTGATGAGCAAGGCGTGTTGGTGCAACAATTGGATCCAAAAGTTCGATTTAAACATCTTATGAATATCCCATTAACAATTCAGGTAATAAAAGATTATTATTTTCAATCATCATTTAAATCATATTAAATAGGCATTAAAAATAATAAGAATATGTAAGAATAGGTGTAATTTCGCTCATACCTAGAAGACGTATGATGTTCGTAACTTTAAAAATAAGTTAAATATTGTAATTTAATATTTAATTAATAAGGATTTATAGGATTTTAATTTTTCCTGACTTGACTATTTTTATTTTTGTGTTTGTCAGCGTTGTTTGGTGAGTCGAATCCAATTGGATCCCCGAGTGCGCGACGTTGAAGAATGTTTAGCAGAGTTGTCGTATGATCCAAATCTTCCGAGATTCCTCAGGAGTTCCATTGGGGAAATTGTGTTTCGCTCTAGCATCTCCCAAACGATCCAAGGGATTCTCTCGGCAGGCCCCATCAGATCAATCAAGTACGGATTGGAGAAACTGAAAAAGAAATGGGGAAAGTCAACTCAGGCTGCCTCCTCGTCTTGACAAACTTAACATTAGCCAACTCGTAATTAAACAAAACAATCTTATTTATGTTGTAAATTTTATTTTAGACTCAAGAGTCTAAAATAAAAACGAAATATTCGGTTTTAATAAATAATTAATAAATTATAATATTTTAATTATTAATTGGTCATTTGATTCATGAAATCATGTTGCGTCCATTTCTATTTAACATTTCACTTTATAACATTTCACTATAACGTTATGAATTTAATTTATATTAAAAAGGCAATAGACTCATGTAATAAGCATAGTTAAAGAGGGATGCGTAAATGAAGAATACGAATTTAATAGTTTGATAAATGAAGTCAAGAAATGACAATAAATCCAAAGGTTGAGGATCGTCAGCATTGCGGTCATATCGGTTGAACTATAATTGACTTTTTCTTCGCTTAACTGCCCAAAAAGTCTGCGAGTTCAAGTTTAGAATCAGTCCATTCAATATTTCATGAATCCTAACGCCGTTTTATTTGGTACCTACACTAAAATATAAAATCAAATCAAATAATAATTCATTTTATTTTATAAACAATAACCAAAATAAAATGAACGGCGTTGAAGTTCAAAATCGTCCTATTCATTGAAACATTGAAATTGAAACTCCTTCCATTCCATTTTACTCTTCAACAAATATCGTCAGCTCATAGAATGTACTTTTGTATATTGAATTTATTAAAAATAAATTAATAATTAAGAAATCAATCACCGATAGGATAAAAAAAATTAAAAATTGTACACAAAAAGGAATTACAATTAATTCAATCTAAACAAGTTAAATTTAAGTTTTATAATGTTGACGATTTATAAAAAGAGCATTTGACTTATTTGAGATCTTAAAAGCGAAAACTTTGTATTTTGCAAATGATGGGAAATTACAATGTTGAATGAAACGAGTTGATGAAATGAATTTGAAGGAGTTTGTTAAATTAGGGAGATTGCAATCCAAGCTAATGTTTTATTGATTCCCTTCCTCATGACGAACGAGGGAGTAATGAGAGTTAAATGTAACGGGAGTCAATTAAAGTTCCTTTTAATTATCTCGAAATTCGAGAGTAAAAGGGCCGAATATTGGAGGGGATCGCTAGGCTGAGGGAGGGACCGTGGGAGTTACGTCCAAAACACCTAGGATTCTTATGATTTCCTACGTATTTTGTAGGGTAAAGCAGTTGAAGAAGCAGCAAGAAGGAGCAGATGCTCAGGAGACAAGCGCGGAGTTTCGCAGAAGAGCCAGAACTCCACCAACTGCCCTCGACGACTCTGCTCCTACCGACTTAATTGGATTCCATGTTGAACACCTTCCAACCCGCATCACCCGCATCATGACCAAAGGGAGACCAATAACTCATCGCCCAATTGTAAACAGGAATCTCTCTGCTTAAACACCCTTAATTGTGATTCTATATTTATTGCTTGATTCCCCGAGTCGCCCGACACGGGGAATCTTCCTCAGTTTCCTTAAGTTTGGAAGTTGAATTAAAGTTCGACGATCTCGCTGTGCTTCGCCTTGTGCCAGACTTCCTCAACCGGAAAACATACAAGAGACTCTTGCACTCGAGAGACGCAAACAGGACCAGCTGATGTAAGTCGATACATTTATTCTTTTATTTACTAAATAATCTTTGTATTTACTAAAAGTTTACAACCCAATTTAAAATTATGATTTCAGCCAAGTTAGTGTTGAGATTTAATTTAAGATTTAAGCTTAGAGTTAATTTAAGAATAAAGTTATGCGTTTCCTAATCCAATTGATTCGTCGTGTTTGTCGTCATATTTATGAATTCCATACTTTGATTGTAAGTAAACGTATTGGATTTTAATTTATAACGGCCACTTTTTTTTAATTACGTTAAACATTGACCAAAATTACAAGTTATCAGTTTAACAGTAAATCAAATTGGTTTAATGTTGAGTCAAACATTCAATTCTCACTCTTTTTATAACAGTTACATTAAAACAATTTACATTTATTTAAACTTAACTGTTAAAGTCAAACAATTTAAGTTCTTTTATCACCCATTGCATTATTAGTCGAGAGCAATATGGTACGAATTTAAAACCAGATAAACCACAAACCTACTTCTACTACCTACCTATTTAATTTCAATAATACTTTTAGTACCATTTATTCTAAAAACTCAGCTTTTTATTTACTTAGTTGTTAATATTTTAACATTTTCTTTAGTTACAATTAGCTTTCAAAAAGATAAATACTTAAATCATAAATCTCAATTTCATTTCTTATTCTTATGTACAATGCTTTGAATTATAAGGAATTTATCTCCTTTCCACATTACCAATAAAAATGAGGAAGCCACAATAATAAACAAAAGATATTAAAGTGTCTAATCACAATCGAAGTCTGTAACGTCAAAGTTATCTATGCAAACATCTCGTGATGAAGGATTGGATCGCAATACTTTCCTTTCTTCACCAATAAAACTCGACTTATAAATGCTTTTGGGATAGCAAAAAAGCAATTGATTTTGCTAGACATTAATAGATAGCGAATGTTTTGGTCTTTAATTAAACACTTCGTTTGGTTTCACATCAGTTTCATTAAATGGATTGATCAATATTCATTTCAATCAAGTCAATCAAGTTCCTCATAAATTATAAATTTCAATAACTCCTAAATAAATAAACTAACTCTTTTAGTTCAGTTTAATCAACTTTTATGTATTTAAGGTAATAAAGGCCATTGAGTTAATCTTTATTCTTTTCAAAATGACATTCTTACCAAATGTATGGGTGACCTTTCACAATTACACAATAATTACCCAACAAAGTCAATAATATTCATTCATTTTACTCTTTTTGGTTTTCAATCTATTTAGCCAATGAAGTCATTCAAGCCTTGATTTTTATTTAACATTCCTACATTCCTATTTTAACATTAAGCTATATGTTATGTATGCAATGCCCCAATCCCACATGATTAAATATTCAATATTCATACATAGAGAATTAAATATCAATAAAACCATAAACTTGTAATGAGAACTCGTAAAACACCAATTTTTTAAACTATAAACTCAAATTCTGACTTTGAAAGTCACGAGTCTTTTTACCATATAGATTTTTTAAGGATTTTTATTATTTCTTATATAATATATATATTCATTATGGTCTATGAAATATGATTATGAGGATTCGAGAAATAATTCTCTTTACCATATGCGTCATTCTGGCTGATTCTGCCATGAAGCTTTAAATAAGAAATACGAATATCATTCTTTTATTTCCTTGAAAATGAGAATTTTCCATAAATGTGGGAATGATGATTTGGGTCGTGAGGTTTTCATAAAAGTGAGTTCCTCATAAGTTCAAAAAGGATTTTTCAAGAGCCTGACCAACATCTCTTCCTACATAAACTCTGGTCTTGAGTTTACTTACTTGTCATTATGGTTATAGCAGAATGTCAATGGAATCCAAGAAGGCCAATGAAATCAAAGTCAAAATTGTTCTGTTTTTCAATGGGAATTGTGACGTTTGTATGAGAGATAATTTCATTTCCATTTGGGATCTCCTTTAATCTTCCTCTCCTTGGCCCCTATTCCCTTCTTCGGCCCATGCTCTCACTTTTTGGTCTGGACTGTGCAGAGGTCTGTGGATTCAGAGGGCGTTTGACCTTTACAGCCCAAACATTATGACAATTAGGACTCGATAGGAGAGAAATTATCTCACAAATAATACCTATACGGATAATACCTCTATATATGAAATTATATGAAAATATAGAATATAAGAAATCTTATGTAAATGTAAGTGTAATGTCCTGTCGATATCCAGAGACTGCAGACATGCAGACTCACCAACAATATTAGGAACATCCTCATTCCAATTCCTATGTCTATAAATTCATAAATATGCATTTATTTATATTTAAGATTATGTTAGTATTTTCTGTTTTGGCTGTCGGGTGGCCATTGATGATGATTAGTGTGATTAGTAAGGGAGAAATCATGTTTAACATCCCTGCTTTTCATTTATCTCCTCTCTCATCCTCACTCAGGAGTCTTTGGAGGTTAGGAGTTATGAAAGGCCGTTAAGTTAAGGGCTAACTCGCTGTTAGTTAAAGGTAGGGATAAACACAACGTCATGTTCATTCGCTGAGAAGAATCTTGGAATTGTGAGTGATTGAGCTTGAGTTTAATTGTTAAAACCTTTCCAACTAACCATAACTTTACAAACTAAACATACATAAGTAAGTTTACCAACTAGCAAACAATAAGTTCACTAATTATAAGTGCTATTTAAGCTCATTAAAGGATGAGCTCATGTAAGTTAATTAGGAGTAGCTTAAAAAGGCCGAGTTGAATCAAGTGTTTTGAACAAAATAACCCAATAGTTTAAATAAGTTTTTAAGCCAAGTCTATCTAGTTAAAATAAGTTGACTTGCTGTTGTTGATTTGCTGTGTTGTTAAAATAAGTGTAGTTATGTTAAATTGCAGTTAATTAACTAATAATATAAAAGTATTTTTAATCAAAGTTTAATATATAATTTTTTGTGTTTTGTAGGGCTTGTGGAGGATCTTTTGTTCCAGGGAGTTTTGTGGGTGATAGGTTAAGTTAGTTGAATAAATGGAGAGCGAAGAGATTCGTAGCGTGGTTCTTCGTCGGAGCGAGGGTTCCGGCATGGGCTTGGGGTTCTCGATCATGGGAAGGGCAGGCTACGACTTCCCGCCTGTCATCTACGGGATCGAGAAAGACTCCCCGGCGGATCGATCAGGCTCCGTATGTCATCACTCCTTCATAATACAATGCCCGCTCTTCGGCTCATCCGATGAAAAGGAAAGTTTGAAAGTGACGGGGTTTTTGGTTTTTCCAGCTCGAGGCCGGCGACATCATCCTGGCCATCAACGAGAGGGAAGTCGTCAAGCTCACCACCAAAGAAGTTTTAAAATGTCTAAGGCTCTCAGGCGATATTGTAAACATCAAATATAAAAGAGGTACATGTTGCAAAAAATTGGATTGAATTTGCAATTTCTCAATTTACCCATGTGCGTTATGAAAGGGAAAAAATTGCTCATTGACCCGCGCTTGATTCAAAAATAACGTTACTTTTTATTCAAGAAAGTCGAGGGTATAATAAGACATTGAGTTGCAAGAATCTAAACCAAGTTGAACAATTTTTATAAAATCTTGTGCGTAAACTGCATTGTAAATGCATAGGATTTTCCCGAATTTACTTATTAACATAAAAGTTCGCTTTTAATTAATATTAATATTGATTGGTTAATCTTCGTTTCATTGTTGTTAGACCCCGAAGTAGTTGACAGAGTCCGGGAATTCCTCTCCGCCCCGAACTTCCTCGAAGAGAACTCGAGCGACCTGAGGTCAACCAGGAAGGGGAATTCCAAGCCCCGGTCGCCGAACTCGGGAGTTGACCAAATCGGGGAATACGAGTTCCAACCCGGGCACATCACCTTCTCCGACGACCTGTTCATCAACCACTCGCAGAACGTTGTGAGCGACGTCGACGTGGGCGAAAGAGAAAACAAAAAAGTCTTCCCGCACCCCTTCGAGCCCAACAACAAGAAGGGGCGGAAGAACTTTGAGACCTTTGTCATGACCGGCGAGGCCATTTTGAACTTGACCCGCAACGACACGAACGAGTACAGGGCGAGCCACGGGAAAACGTGTTCCTCCAAATTGACCCCGCTGCCCCCAAAGGTCATTTACTCCATGGTGGACAAAGGGCGGAAGACAGAGGAGGTGAAGGAGGAGGAGGAGACCCCGCCGCTTCCGCCCCCTCCGCCATTGTCGGGGAACAACACGAGTGAAAGCAAAAGTGATAATGTGTTGCCCCCGCCGCCGCCGCCGTTGTCTGAGGACGAGGAAAAGGTCAAGGGGGTCAACGGGGAGATTTTGGTGAACGGGAACGGGCTGGCGAAGGAAAATCCCAACGAAGACACGTCTATTTCCTCGTCTGTGATGAGCGACAGTGGGGAGGAAGGTCATGACCTCGTGCAAGATCTCCCGCTCGACGATGTGAATAGGATTGTGCTCAAGGTCGAGGCGAACGTCTCGGAGCCGCAGGACAGCGACGAGTGCGAGAACAATTCCAATAAGGAAAGCCCAATCAAGGTCCCTGAGAGAGAAAGGTAAAATTCCTTTTTCTCATGCTAATTTAATTTATTCCTAATTGAATATAATAAATTTCCTCCTTTTCTAATATTAGTTAGGCTATAAGTCTAATTGTCCAACCTTTCGACTTATTTGACTTTTTAATTAATGTTCAATGATAATTATTTCGCAATGTTCTTTAATTCTTATAACTTTACTTTAATAAAGATTAGCTACAATAAATTTTTGCAACAAATGTAGTTTTTTTAACAATTGACAGCTTATTAAAAATGGCAAATTAAGCTGAATTTGCTCAATTTAAATAGACACAGTCATCTACATGGATTTAACGTAGTTTATTATCCAAAAGTTAAAATTAAAAAATCAATTTCANAGCTGAATTTGCTCAATTTAAATAGACACAGTCATCTACATGGATTTAACGTAGTTTATTATCCAAAAGTTAAAATTAAAAAATCAATTTCAAAAAGATTTACATTTTTTGGCAAATAGTCTTTGGGAAAAAACTTTTGTCTTTGTTTTGCCAAGTCTTTTCGCAGTGTTTTTTCAAATTCTTTGAAAAGTAGGAAATTTAAAAAAAAGCTTCCAAAGTCAATTAGCCAGAGCGAATAAGAAAGTGAATAAGAACGAGCTCTATGAATTGCAGATACAGCGAGTATGTTCTTTTGAACGGTAACAACGGGACGACAGAAGAGGACGAGGGAAGTCGGAGTTCCGGGAAGGTCAACTGGAGTTCACAAAGTTCCCGGAAGTCTGAGCATTTCTCTGAGAAGATGGAGAGTGAAGAGGAGGAAGGACAGCAGGATTCTTCGGAAGTGGCCGTGGCCACGAGCTGCGTCGCCTCGTCCGGCGGCCCCGAGAGCGGCGGGAGTTTCAGCGGAGATTCGGATTCGTCGGACGTGGAGAGCATGCGCGTCGTGCCGGTGGTCAAGGCCTTGGATCTCCCATCGGCAGAAAGGCTGGCCAAGCGTCTGTTCACGCTGGACGGGTTCAAGATCGCGGACGTGTGGAGGCATTTGAGCAAAATGAACGAATTCTCACGCTGCGTCGCCACTGAGTACATGAAGTTCTTCGACTTTAAGGAACAACAGCTCGACGTTTCGCTGCGGAAATTCCTATCTGTTTGTCCGCTAAGAGGTGATTAATAATTAATTAAAATTAGCTAATTTTTCAATTAAAGTTAGGTATTTTCATTTAAAGTTATTTTATATTTTTATTTAAATTATTTTTCATTTTGAGTTAAAATTAACTTTTGATCAAAATTTCAAAGAACTTATTGTTAGTTTACTCGTTTTATTTTAAATTATTTTACATTATTGATTTCACTTTTTATTTTCAATGAGAAAGATTGTTTTTGGTGACCGGAAGAACCGAATTTCGGTCGTTATATTATATTTTGGTGAATTTCGGAGAAATGATAGAATTTCGGTGTCTGGGTTTAAATGTGCATTTATTTTGAAAAGTGGATGATTTAGAATTTTAAGAAAGCGAAATTTCTCTTTTCCTTAGGAGAGACGCAAGAGCGGGAACGAGTGTTGTCTCATTTTTCTTCCCGATACGTGGAGTGTAATCCGGGTATCGCAGCTTCTCAAGACAGCGTCCACACGTTGACCTGTGCTCTCATGCTGCTCAACACGGATATGTACTCGGGGGCGCGATCTGGACGGAGGCCGATGTCGCTCTCGGACTTCATCGACAATCTCCGCGGTCTCAACGACGGCGAAGATTTCGCCAAGCAGACTCTCAAGCAGCTATACAACTCCATTAAATCCAACGCTCTTGTATCTCCGTAAGTCAGCTAGCTAATTCTATTACAATTAAAGATCATACTGCAATAATATCAAGTATTAAATTTCTTATGAGGATTTAAATTTAATTAATGTCATTGTCTTTTGGTTGCAGGGACATTGAAGACGATGATTCGAACAGGGAAGTGTTTCCAGCTGAATTCCCCACAACCACTAGCAGTATTGAAACCAAACGCGGGTATCTCATAAGAAAATCCATTTTCGAGACTGGCGGAAAGAAAAGTAAGTTTTCTATAATCACAATTAACTAACTACTAATCATAATTAGCTAACAATTACAAATAGCTGACCAGAAATAGCTAATTACAATTACTTAACAATTCCATTTCCATTTATATTTAATTGACTTTCAGCCCCACTCGGCAAACGATCCTGGAAAATGGTGTATTGTCGACTGAAGGATCTCGAGCTGGGTATTTCCGCGGACGAGAATCGTAAGAACGTGGGGATTGTGGAGAGTGTTCGCCTCCACCACGGCCTGGCCATGGTGGCGAAGGAGTACGTTAAGCGCCCCCACGTGTTCCGCCTCCTCCTGGCCGACAAGAGTCAATTTCTGTTCCAAACCAGCGACCCGCGCGAAATGCACAGCTGGGTCAACATGGTGAATTGGAACTGCGCGCGCTACTCCTCTCCTGCCCTGGAGGCCCCGTGCGGATCCTCGCGCCGCTTCGTTCCGCCGACGCTGCCTTCGTCAATCACCAGGTTGACCCCGAGAGATCAACTCGCCACGCACCAAGACGCTCAAGCACGTGCCGAAACGGAAATTCAAATATTGGTAAAAAAAAATAAACTTTTGTCTAATCATACAAATCTCTTTACCCATATTATTTAGTAAATCTTCTACTCTCAAATCTCAACATTAGTTAAGACTTGAATTGAACAATTAAATTGATTAAATTAAATTGAATTAATTTGTAATTAAATGTGATTAAATTGTTTTTCAATTTTAATCCTAATTTTCAGACTCAAAATGACGGGAAGAAGAACAAAAGGATAAATAAACGTGATTTGAAAGAAATGTTAGCTTTTTACCAGTCTGAGATTCGCCGTTACAATATTTATGTAGAAGTAAGTATTTTTTTACATTGTATCATATATCATCATATAAATTATACAATTATTTTAATTTTAGTAAACTACTTTAATTAGCAAATTACTTATTATTACTTTAATTATTTGTCAAATAAGCCATTTAGTAAAGTTGATTGAGCTAATGAATGTGATTGTTATTCTTTTGAGGTGTTGGAGACTCGCGGGACGGAGAATGAACTTGGGGCGGACGATCAAGTGGAGCTTCAAACTCTTCCCAATCCGCCGTCTGTCATTTCCGAAATTGAATAAAAAAACTTGATGGGATTTCCTCAACGTGTCTCCAAACTAAGAGAATTCTCCAGATTTTCAAACAGACTCAAAAATCAACTCACAAGGAAGCCCGAGTTTCTCAATTTTCCTCGTTTTTATTAATTAATTCTTAATTTACATTTATAATTAAGTTAATTAACAATAATTAAACTCACTCAATTTTGTTCGTGTTGATAACGAAGCTCTGCTAACTACTAAGAATACAAAAGGGCTTCTACTCGTCTTTTCATACCTTCATAATAATTATAAGGAGATTTAAATATTTAAGAATATTTAAATAAGTCTATTAATTAATACTGTGGAATATTCCTGGTTGTAAAATGACAGAATTGTAATACTTAATTGTAATTTATTGTAATACTGTTTTAGTATTTGCGTATAGCCGATATAAGCTGATATTTGTATCAGTAATAAAATAAATAATTTATTTAATTAAAATTACTTAATTATAGTTTTAAAGAATTCACATCTTTCCAAATTTTATTAAATGCGGTAGACTCGGAATATTTAATTATAAGTGGAAATACTTAAAGATATTTAAAAACCAATTTATAAACAATGGAGCAATTCACAATTCTCAAAAAATTCAAATGAATGTTAACGTTAACTAAACTGGAGTTTATTATATTCCTATATTATTCAATTTTACATTTAATTTATAAAATTTCTTCGGTGTCTTTGGCCTAGAAGTTTTTAATTCACTTTATACTCAAATTCAAAGATGATTATTTAAGAATTTAATTTAGATTTTAATTATTAATTTATTTAACTATTTTTTAATTAAGACTAGATTTCTAATCGACTTAAAAAATTGTCATGAAAAGGGGGAGATTTTTCAGAGAATAATTGCAAGTTGGGGGTTTAGGTTTGGATTTGAAGAAATTCGCTTATTAATTACAAGACTTAATTTTAAAAAATACTAAACTTTGAGCATCTCATTAAATTAATTACCAATTGTATATTAATTATTACATTTGTTTAATATATTGATTATTTAACAATTAAAGGGAAAACTAAGACAAAAATGCAAGTTTGACTGACTGATTTTTGAATATCGAATAATTAAATGTTAGTGAAAGGTGAAATTCATTGTCTGTTGGATCACTCTCTTACTCACACATACTCGCAATGTTCCATCGACTATGTATTTATGACTATTTAATTGTAATTAACTAAAGTCACAGTGAATTGTATAGAAATGAATATTTAATTAATTTGTAAACTTTCTATTTGACTTTGTAAAATGGTAATTAGCTGTAAGTAATTTTGTTCCTTTTTGGTTCTTTACTTACATTTACATATTAGATAATTAATTCTTTGCTTAATTTTATATTTGGTGCTAATCACACATATTCACGCTATTTAACTTAATGGATTTAAAATAGATAACAATTAATGTTAATTAATTAACTGCGCTATATGAATATTATTTTGAAATTACTGGAACGAGAGTTTTTCATTCATGAGTCTATGTGGGGAGGAACAAGTGGGAAATGTAACCATTTTGAGATACATTAATTATAATAAATTGTAATGAATTCTAGTTATTTAACTAACTTGTTGAACGTTAGTAAAAAGTGAACCAGCTGAAGCCATTGATTTCAATGGCGGATGAATTAAATGGATATAACGGCGAGGGTCAACGGCCGGCACAATTACTTGATTCTTGATAAATTATATTAAATAGATTTAGTAGAAAAGCGTCTCTTTGTACTTGTACTTTCACATTTGATTGAGAGAATGAAGTTCAAATAAAATGAATACATTTATCTCTATAAATGCAATTACATTTTTTATTCAAATAACTCGATTGGTTTTAATTATTAATTAGTATATAATCAATACAATCATAATTCAAATCTTCATTTTCATAAGTGTTAAATCTATAGCCAATAAATAGCATAAATATGGCTAATTGACTAATCATAAATACCAATACATTTTCTATCACTAATTTGTTAGTTCAGATTCTATGATATGTCAACTTTGACCTTATCATAACTTGGTCATTTAAGCATTTATTACCTTTAGGCACTTTCAGAATAGTCACTTTACATGGTTAGGAGTAACTTTCAATACTAGCTTCGAGATTCAAATTTTAAATCACTGACTTAATCATAGTTATCTGTTAAAGGTATTAGGTAGTGTTACATATTTATATGCATAAGTATAGGATGTGATGGGTGTGTTTGACCTCTTAGAATTTGGTCATTTAAGGTTATAAGACAAAATCCATTTAAGGCAAGTAGTAGCAATACATGGTTAAGAGTTATTTAACACTTTAACTTTGGAACTGACTTTACAAATGACCAAGTTAAGACGATTAATGAAATATAGTTTAAATATAATAGACTAGGAATGCAGGGAAAGTTGAGACATTTGGGCGAGTGAAGTTGCAAAAGATAAGTTGGTTGAAGCGGAATTGAGCGGGCTCGGTTGAGTCTTTCTAATGAACAGAGGTCGAATTATTGGACAAACATAGAAAGTAAACAATTCCCACGAGGGGTCAAAGGCCAAAGGCGGGTCGGAAAGAGTTCCGCCGTGCAGCGGGGAGTACAAGGGTCAGAGTTTGACTCGCAACGCTCGATGCTTCTCCTTTTAAGAATGAGTTGAGTTGGGCCAAGCACGAGGAGAAATGAGCAGGAGGCCTCCGCCGCGTTTGAGTCGAACATCCCCTGATCGGACACGAGGTCCGTACGGCTCTCGCTCAAGATACCAAGATGACGACGACTACGAGGGATATGGCCGATCACGTCAGGACAAATTCAACCTTTTTAGCAATTTCATTCCTTCCATTAATTATTTTATATCAATTTAATGATTAAACATTATAAAGACTTAATTTTGATTGGTTATTTAGATTGTTAATTTTGATTTTTCAATTAAAAAGGAGATCCTGAGGACTACGAGACTCAACAGGACGAGGACAACGAGAGGGCTTTCAAAATGCTCCAGAGTTTACAGTCCTACAGACCTTATGCGACGCGGAGGCTCAAGGAAATTCACGCTGCGGGAAAATCTCGGGAATTGTCCGATGATGTCGATGATCTCGAGATGCTCCTCAAGATCGTTAATAATGTCAACAGCGACCAGTATGAAATTACTAATTAACGATATGCATATTAAAAGGGCACGAGATCTCAAAATTCTAAGTTTCCGGCGAAACCAGAAAATTACCTTAAATATTTCTAATATAAACAAAATTTCAAAATTATGAGAAATTATTCAATAATAATTTTTATTTTGTAGCAATTCAATGACTTAGTTTTAGGGTATTTTTCAAGTTTCGCCAGAAACTGAAAATTTTGAGATCTCTTGCCTTTTTAACATGGATATCGTCAATTTACTATAAATATTAAATTTCACATTCAAGTACTATTCATTGTATATCTTAATTCTTGAAAGCCATTTAAAATTTAAAAAATTGAATTTAATGCTTTGGCTCAAATTAATGTGATCGGAGCTAATTATCTCCATCAAAGCCCGGGAATCCTCCAAGTTTAATCACATGATCTGATTGAAATTTCTCACTAAAGTAGAGAATTCTCTTTTGGCTTGTAATCTCATTTTACTAATTCCATTTTTGGACTTTTCTTAGATTGGGGTTTGTGCCTCTTGAGACGATCCATAATCGAATATGTGACATGATCCGGTTGGACAACTCGACCTCTGTAAGTTCAATAATCCAATTAAGAGAGTTGAGTCCATGAAAGCTCCATGTTTCCTTTTACAATAATAAAAGGCTTTTACATTAAATTATTTTATCTTATTCTTATTTATATGAATTTACTAAATTACTATAATTTAGTAAGTTTTGGTCTTATCATATATAAACTTTCCCTTTCTTGGTTTTTTTCTCTGAATTCACCCTGTTTCCTCGCTGATTATGACTGATTAGACGCCCTTGCAGAAAAGACGCATCTAATTTAATGTTAAATTTATACTTAAGATAAGACGCATTCTAAATAGAATTCTGTTATACTGCTAATTCATATTACACAGGTACTGTCCTTTACTCATCTCTGTGTCTGAATAGATATATTTTCATGATACCCTCAATACCCTTGAGTCTAGCATATACCTACGTGTTTTAAAATTTGAACATCATTGCTTTTAAGCTATTTAATTAATGATTTTAAAATAAATACGGTTAATAATAAAATTTTTGACATGAAATAATAATTAATTGTCCTTTTGTGTAGTCAATTCCAACGTATTACGATCCGCAAGACGAAGACGAAGAAGCTCCTCGAAGTCCCTCGCCTGGCCCGTCTGATCCTGACAGAGGACTTGGAAATCCAAGAGTCATTCCCATGGACAGAGTCGCCAATCAAGAATGGCATAGAGGTCATTTAATTCAAAAATCCATTTTACTCATATAATTACATCTTTTCACTATAATTCACAATAATTAAATTATTTTATATACCTCTATGTGTTTATTAACAATATTGTAGTAAAGATTATGATAATTTGTTAAATTAAAATTAACTAGTTTATTCAAATAAATTGTAAAGAGATGACATAATATTGAATGAAATTAATACTTCTTATCCTAATTCCAGACTTTGACCGGGATCGTCGTGACAGCCCGCGTAGTCCACCACCTTACAGAAACGATGAATTTTCTCGACGTCCCACACGGGACATTGATATGCGACATTCGCAAGGGAGTGACGGACCTCGGGGCGGCGGTTTGGGCCGCGGAATTCCAATAAATAAACCAGACAGTCGCGACGATTTCCCACCGTTCCAACCACGTGGTTCACTTGAGCGCGAAGAATTCAGTTCAGGGGGTCTTGGACGTGGTGTTCCGCTGAGCAACAACGATGCCCAATGGAATCGTCGCCCGCAGCGGCCGCCGTCAAGGGACAATGACTATCACCGGGATTTCAATCGGGATCGGCCGCCTGAACGAGGCCGGGAAATGTTCCGTGGCGGGGATCATAGGAATTTTTCAAATCGCCCCGATCACCACCAAGACCGCTATGATCGGAGTCATGATCGAGAGCGTGATTGGGATCCACGTGATCGTGATCGAGATCGTGATCCAAGATATCGAGAACCCTCGTACGAAGATCCTGCCACCGCATTCAACCGTCGTCCCCCTTCATTCACACGGAATGAAACTCGCTTTGAACACGATCGTCCCAAATTTGACCGCGGTGGATCACGTGACCATGATGGACCATGTGACCGAGTTGGATCCCGCGACCGCGGTGATTCAAGAGATCGGAGCCAATCACGTGATCGAGTTCACCCACGCGAGCGAAGTTTGGAACGTCGACGATCCCCGGATTTGCCCGAAGAGAATTTGTTTGAGCGAAGACCCCAACGGGATCAAAACATCAGCGAAGTTGTTGATTATGGCCATGGCGCGTCCGCCCCTCAAGGGAATCCCTGGATTCAACCAAATTTCCCGCCACAGCCCTTGTTGAACAGCCCGCCAGGATTTCCGCCGGACATGATGAACAGATTCAATTTGAATCCTCAGCCATTCCCTCCGATCCAGCAACAAGGCCAAGGGCTATTGGAAACTCCTATTTTCCAACAACCGAATTTATTCAACATGACTCCCCAAATCATCAATCAAATGATGAACAATATGAATCCTATGCTCATTCCACAACAACCAAATCAATTCCAAATGAATCAATTTGCTCCTGGTGGGCCGCAACAGCAAAATCCTATGCTGCAGCAACAGCAAAATTCTATGCTTCAACAACAGCAAAATTCTATGCTTCAGCAACAGCAGCAAAGCCCCATGCAGCAACAGCAATCTCAACAACAGCAACGTCAACATCAATTCCATCCAAGAGGAAATCAAATGAATAATCGATTCCCATTCCAAAATAATAATTCCCAATTTCAGCAACCACCACAGGCGTCGCAAACAATTCAACAATCTCAACAATCACCTCCTTTCATACAACAGCCGAATCTTCAGAATCAACAACAATTGAGACCCCAACTCCAACCCCAACAACAGCAACAGCAACAGCAGCAGCAACAGCAACAGCAACAACAACAACAGCAACATAATAGACCACCGCCTCAACAGCAAATGCCGCAACAGCAACAACAATTGCCTCCACAACAATTAGCACAGCAAAATCAATTTCCACAACAATTACCCGGGCAACCCCAACAGTTATTTCCTGGGCAACCACACCAATTACCCGGCCAATCTCAGCAATTACTCGGGCAACCACACCAATTACCCGGCCAATCTCAGCAATTACCCGGGCAACCACAACAATTACCTGGGCAACCCCAACAACAGTTTCCTGGTCAATCGCCTAGATTCCCTCGTCCTATAGCTCCACTTCCCTCGCGAACTCAGCTGAACAAAGACGTGGAAGTGAACACCCCCAACGTGCAACCGCGAAAACCCCCAGGTCAAACCATGACCATTGAGCAAATCCGAGAGAAGCAAAAGAGCGCGTTTAACTCCCGCGACCCGCGAAACCAACCACGACAATCAAAAGAGCAGTTTACAAAGACTCTGAAGAGTAATCAAATCGTGGCTATCCCGCCAAACAAATTCAATTCAAACCGATTCAAACTAAATCAGCCCAAGCGGAGCTACGAAGAGGAAAATACAGTGGAGAACGAGGAAGCATCGCCGGCCCATAACCAGTCAAGTGAACCTATTAGTCGCCTCAGGAGAGAAAGCGGGAGTAGTCATGAAGATTCAAATTCTTCGCCATCAGTTCCAAACCCAAGTTCCTCAGAGCCATCTGTCCAGGGTTCTTCCAAAGGTCCTGGGCAGTCTACTGCGTCTGTGCAGTCCCATTCTGCTACGTCTACGCAAAAGTCTATATTAGAGAGAGTGAAAGCCAAGACGAACGAGGAGAGCAAGATCCCGCAGGTGAACAAACTCAAGGCATTTCGCCAAGACGTGAGCAAGGAGTTGTTCCAATTGGGCGCCGCGGGGAAGGGGAAGAAAAGCTTCATGGACGCCCTCATTGCGCCGGACATTGAGAAAGAAAAGGAATTGGTCGAGCGGGAAAAAGTGAAAGTTCAGAAGGAGAAAGAAAGGGAAAAAGAAAGGGAAAAGGAGCGGGTGGAAAAAGAAGCCAAGGAGAAAGCAGAGAAACTCGCGACGGAGAAGGAAAAAAAGCGATTGGCCAAGTTGAAGAAGAAGGCCGAGTCAGGGGTCAAGTCCAGGTCAAGTCCAAGAGGGAAAAGACTCAGTTCAAGGAGCATTTCTCCGAAACCCAACGACCCCCCAACCTCTGGCCCTTCAACCACCAAAAGCTATCGGATTCCTAAAATCAAAAAGCCGACCCCGCCACCGTCCCCGCCCCCTCCGTCCCCGCCACCTGTGACGATCCAATCGGAAGTCGTGAGCAGCAGCGAACGGCCGGACGGAACAACCGACGAAGAACCAGAAGAATCGGGAATTCAAAGTTCCCCGGAATCGCCAGAGCCAATGGACTCAAGCGAGGCTTCTGCCCCGCTCAAAATCCCTGAGGAAATTCCAGAAGTTTCAACGGCTGTTTCGGATCAAGTCAAAGTGAAAGTGGATGTGAAGGAAGAACCCAAAATGGACGACGAGGAGGACGAGGACGAGAAAACCAAGTTTTTGAAGAAATTGCTTAAACTCGCTGCTCCGAGGGACAACAACGATGTGATGAATCAAGAGTCAATTAATAAATTACGGGCTTTGTTCGAGCAGCATGTGGCGTCTTTTACGAATCCTGAGTCAACGAAGGTCGCTGTGGTCACTGAGGAGTCAAGCGGGGAGAATGCGGGGGAAAGCGCGGAGAAGGAGCAAATACCCGGCCCGTCCACGTCTCCGCAGACCAAGAAGACGCAGAAGAGAGGAGCTGGGAAAAGAGAATTGGAAAAGTTGCAGGATGCCTTGAGGGAAATGAACTTTGACAAGTTCATGCCGACCGGGCCGAGGAGAAGCGCCGTGAGTGACTTTGAAAATTATTTTATCAATAATTACAAATTAATTAATCAATCAAAACTCAAAAGTTTTTAAATATAAATTGCATAATTAGGAACTTTTAGTTAAAAGTCACTATAATTATCATTAATTTTTATTAGAATTTAGTTAACTGAGGACTAAACAAATTAGAATTTATATTAAAGATAGATTTTTACCTAAATAATATAAAGCCACAATATTGATAGGCATTTGAGTTAAATTAGTTAGTTAAATTCGAATTATTAGGTTACATTACGGTTTATTTTGTTTTAAAAGACATTACACACTACATCCTTATTTAGTTAAATTGAAAATTAATTTCATTCGAATTAAATGGTTAAATATGGAAAGACAAGATATGAAATTGGGAAAGGGTGCAACCATTAAGATTATTCGAATTCATTTAAGTTAACTATATTATAATAATGAACGGTAAAATAGTTAATTGTGATTATTATTTAATTTGAGTTGTAACACCTTGTGCATATGCATATGCAATCTCGAGGCTTATCATGGGGGGATGAACGAGGCATGTGGGAGGAAAGGCAGAGGTTTGGAGTCCTCTGGAAGCAACTCGCGGTGTTTTTATTGATTTTCTCCTCGGCTTTCTCGCCATCCCACGTCGGCATTCACTATTTTTACACATCCTAAGCAAAACTCAATTTACAACTAAAAAGCTTTTAATGCTCTTAAAAACTATTTGTAATATCCCGAACTTAAGCATTTATTTTAGGCACAATTACAATTTTTGCCCGAAATCCATTCGACTCGTTCACACATTTAAACACATGGGGTTATTAATATTCTTCAGAATATTTGTAATATTTGAATAATTCATTATACTTATTCATAAGTGCTCGATAAACACGTCGGTTCTTTTTTCATTATTTTGAACAATTTTCATGGATCATTCTCGAACTTTTCAATTAAACATTCGACTAATTACTTTTTAACACAATTAAGTCATAATTATGTTAATTTGACTAATTAACAATTTTATATTAATTAAGTGGATATTTTTGCCATGTGTTATTTCTGTTTCAATCATTGTAACACGAGTTTTTTCAACAGTTAATTAAGCTGATGTGATATCGTTTATATTTATTATTTTGTTAATTGTATTTTCAACATTGGAAATATAACCCGAGTGTGTGCATTATATCATAAGTTTGTGCAATTAAAAGTAAGAATTTTCTTAATTTTCTATACATTTTAATCAAGTATTAAAACATTTAAAGTTAATTACTTTTAGTATGCTAATTAGCTAATTAATCATGGGGATTATTTATATTTGACAAAAAATAAATATTTGGGATGCGTTTGCGTATGTTCATCTGACACAAAGAACGTCTTTCCTTTCAGTTCCCAGCCAATTGACTTTATTTAAAATCAAGTCCTTCTTTACTAAATGCTGCCAGTCATTTAAGAAAATCGTTTTTCCATTCACATTCATTTACATTCATCCAAAACGCGGTTTGAAATAGTACAATTTACGAAAGCCAAAATACAATAGGAATTAGGAAAAGGAGTTTCGACATTCCAAGTCTACATGTTGCGTTGAATTCCACGAGAATCTACATGATTATAAAATTCATTGGCTAGAAGTTCCAATACGCACATCAGTTCACATATTCTGATATTCATAATTTGTCTACAATCGTTTGAGTTCAATTTTTTGTTTTTTCATGAGTTTCATTATGGAGTCTTGCGAGTCTTCTCACAATGAGTCATCCATCCAGTCAGCAAATAAGATCTCTCTTGCCTTTAGGCAAAAACGATAATAGCAATTGTCCAAGCCTTAGTACTTTTAAATGCTTAAATATTAATTATATCACATTTATTTATTAAACATTTTTCTTATGGAAAATGTGCATTTAAATTGATCTCAATTCGATCTCGATTAAATTAAATTGAAATTTAATTTCTTGTCATAATTAATTAATCATTTATTTTGTTAATTCCATCTGTCAGAATAAGAAAGATGACGAGGAGTTTGGGAGTCCAGTGGATGGGATGATCCAAGAATTCCTTGACGCGAATTCCCAGCCGGAGCCATTAGAACTTCCGCCAATTCCCCATTCAAAACCCCCGCGTGTTTCAATTCCCAGAGGGAGAAAGCGGAAGCGGAAACCCGCCTCTGGCATGACACCCAAGAAGCGGGGACGGAAGCCAAAGGCCAAGACCGAAATCCCCGGCGGGCCAAGCGGACCAAAAAAACCCAAAATCATCTCTGACGACTCGATCGAATTCCCAGGGATTTCAAACGAAGGTGAGGATTCAAATTCCACGATTTCAAATCCCCCACCGGTCACGCCGGTCAAGCGCGGACGGCGGAAACGAAGAGAAATTGAATTGCTCACGGCCACGGACGAGGACTTGACGCCACGCGTCACACGCAGCCGGGTCATTGGAAATCGTGACACCGTGGTGAACACGGGATTGGCCAAGGTGAAGATCGAGGCGGACTTTTTGAACCCTGGCAGGCTCAAACAGGAGAACGAGAACGAGGACGGGGTGATCGATGACGAGGACCACGAGTTCCTTATGGCCAACATCCCCGAGTTGGACATTCACAATTTCGTGGACATGGACGTGAGTGACGCGTTCGACGACATCAAATGTGTCGATGACGAATTCGCCATTAAGAAGGAATCCCTCGACTACATTGAGAACTTGGACGATCTGTTTTCTGCTGGCGGTTTTGGGGGCGAGGCTTCTAGAACCAGCGAACCTCCCGGGATGTTTGAACCAGAGAACGACGAGGACGAGGGAAGTTCGAAAAAGAGGGTTGGACGGAAGAGGAAAATCCCCGTCGACCACTTTGAGTGTCACCAGTGTAGTTATTCGGGGAAGAAGATCGTGGCCCATTACGTCAATTCCCACCGGGACATTTCCATCCCGCAGAGTTGCCTCAGCCGCGAAATGTTCTGTCATCTGCGGGAGAGCAACAAGAGCGGGAGCGACCAGCTTTTTGAAATCCAATTCCCGCTTCCGGCGAATCTCTATGAGACCGAGGAAGAGCCGAAGATCTGGCCGTGCGTGTTCTGCGAAGAGAAATTCCCGGGCATCCGCGAATACTTTGAGCATTTGACTGAACACAGTGGAGAATATCTCTTCGAGTGCAAATTGTGTTTCCTCCGATTCCCCCACGAGAAAAACTTGAACAATCACTACAAAACCCACAAGAAGAAACAGGAAGGATTCGGCGCACTCAAGAATGCCCCCTTGTACCTCCCGAGTTTCTTGACCTCGACTGACCCTGGGGACGAAGAGACTCAAGCCGAAGCCCAAGAGCGAAAGAACACGCTGTGCGGGTTCATCTGTGGGGAATGCTATTACTTTCAGCTCCAGAACGACAACATGTTGAAGCATCTCAACGAGCACAAGCACTCGGACTTAGAGGTCGTGTCTGTCAAATTGGCCCCGCCGAGTTTACCACCGCGCCCGCCAAGGATTTCAAATCCCCCCAAGACGTCGTCGCATGGTTTAGGTTCTTTTCCTTCTTCTGGTTCTAATTCGAGTTCTTCGGGGGGAATGTCGCGGATGTCGGGTGGAATGTCGAGTTCTGTGTTGGGCGAAGGGGCGGAGGAGAAAGTGAAGATCAAGATCGAGCGGGATTTGGAATTCGAACGACCCGCGTTCATCTGCTCCAATGACGACGAAGTGCGAGAGATCGGCCGCGTGTTCATGCGGAGGGAAAGCGAGGCCAAGGTGACGTACAGGAAAGTTTTCCCGGACAATGTTTTGAATGACCTGGTGGCCAAAGTGTCGGGGAATTATGTGACGGCGGGGCCGAGCGAGGAAATGGTCAACGATGCCCGGATACTCTTGGATGATTTAATTGATCTCGTGGTGCAAACGGAGCTTGAGGAGAAAATCAAGGTGTTCGGCGGCTTGGATGATTTGTCCCAGTGTTCGTTCGACGCGAGGAGTTTTGAAGATGATAAACTCAGTGACGTGTTTCCGGATTTGGCTAAAACGAAGGAAATGGTTGAAGGGTTAAACTACATTGACACGGGATTGACCTCGGACGAAGACGAAGGTGATTGGTATCCCGGGAAGTTCACGATGTTTGGGAATTTGAACGCGAAGTTGAATAAGGCGAACCTTGAGGAATTCCGCAAGTGGAACCAAAAGCATGAGACTGAAAAGGAGAACAAGGCTGAACGTCCTTTAATCACAATTAAAAAGGAAAACCTCTGGAAGGACAAGGACTTTGAGTCTGACCACGTGGAGGCCAACGAGCGTGAAATTCCAAAGGCGGCCCAATTTGAACTCAAAGACATCAAATGTGAAAACAAGGAATTTGAAAATAAACAATTTGAAAATATTGAATTAGAATATGACAAGAACGAAGAGTTCGAGGCTTTCAAAAGCCTTTTGCAGGCCAACACGGCCAAGGACGAAAAAGAGAATTTCCTCCGGAACAACCAAACGGCCATTGTGCTCAAAACATTCCCAGAGTATTTGAAATATAAAAAAGGTTACGTTCCGATTCCGCGCATTGGCGACGGGTTCGTCCGGGCAATCGTGTTGCCCGCGTATGTACCGGAAGGTCAAAGCACGCAGGCATCAGGGAGTCAAATCGGCGGGGTTTTGCTAACCAAGCCAAGGATGTCAGTCAAAGCGAGTCGAGCTTACGAGGAGGTTTTGGGCGATGTGAAGAAGATGGGTCATTTGTTCAAGTGCATGGAGGCGCGGTGTTCGTTCACGACGGACGTGGACGAGGAGTTCCGGGGGCATTTGGAGGGACACGAGACGGAGCGGAGCACAGAGGAATCCTGTGCGAGGATGTTCGAGATGGGGAAAATACCCAAGGACTTCACCAACTGCCCTTACTGTGCGTGTCACTACGAGAAGGTCAACGATATTGTCAACCACGTGGTGCACCAGCATGGGAAAAGTCTCTTTCAGTGCAATAAGTGCTTCTACAGGGCTTACTATCTACAGTACATTCACTCACATGGGGTAAGACACTGGAAGATTTGATTATAGTTTATTTATTTAATTAATTAATTTTGTGTCTTATTTTTGATTAATTAAATGCTTATGTTTGAATTAAAGCTTAGTTAAAGATGTAAATGAAATACTTATGAAGTTGATTTTAATGAATGTTTTCTTTTGATAGAAACTTGAACATCCTGGTGTGAAAGTTGAGGTGATCAGATGCCAGAATATTTCTAGTGATTATGTTGAAGCCAACGTGTTTAAAATATTCGTTTACAAATGTTCCTTGAGTAAGTTGAAAAAGTTAATTGTCTTGAACTAAATTTGTCAGATATGAGAAGCTAGGCTTTAGGAAACATTAAACTTTTAATTTAAATAGATTAAAAAGTTTGTTTGTTTGTACATTATCTAATAATTAAATAATTACGGTTTATACAATATTCTATATTATTTGATCTTTTGCTCATCTGATTTCTTATTTACTTTCCAGGCTCTTGCCGTCAAAATCCACCCAAGTTTATTTTCTCAGCTCAATTCCTTGAGCATTTGAAAGGCTGTGATCCGAAGTCTGAGGAATTCCCTTGCCATCTTTGTTCCAAGCTATTTCCGCTAAGTCAAATCATCGAGGTCAGTCATTTGAACCAACCAAAACAATTCTAAAATAATCTTCTTTTTTAACATAAAGTACTATATAAAACTTAATCAATTTTAATTAATTAATCAGTTTAATCAATTCTATTTTTTATCCAAAATTTTTTCAGCACTACAAGGAACACAATTTATTCAAATTCCACTGTTCTTATTGTTCTTTTGCGAGCGACATGCGCGAGGACTTGGACGATCATTTCATTAAACTTCATCCACATGTGACCGGGCGAGTTTTCTCACGCGACACGTCGGAGGCTTCTGGGAAATCCCAAGGAATTCAAGCGAAACCCGCCGTTCAAAAACCGCCGACAGCGCAGCAGCCCCAACGCGTTCCAAATGTCCCGAGGAGAAATTCTTTAACTGAGGAACAGCGACTCGCGAGTCAATTCACACTGGAAAATCAAAGACCTTCCGAACCCAACGAGACGTCCAAAGTGAACGGAGATAACAGAAATCCCGCAAACGAGGACTTTTATGACGAACGACGAAGAACAAGGAGTTTGTCAATTGATGCTCCGATTTTCCCACAAATCAACGGAGAAACCACCAATTTGGAAGGTAAAACTCGCAAAAATTAAGAGATTAATTTAACAGGAATTTAAGAATATTTTTTTTATAAAATGGGAATAAAAAAATACTAACCAGGGAAGTTGGAGTACTGTATATTCTATACAGAGATTTGGGCTATTGGACACTTTGACCCACCCCTAGACATGAAAATCTGGCTTAAAAATCTTTTGTTAGAGATAGGGATTAAAATTAAAAAAACTATATTTCGAAAATTTTTGAAAAAGGTGACACATTGAAAATCTGGTGTTAATTCCCGTCTGATTTTCTCAAAATCGAATTTCGACCTTGCATTGGTATATGCTGTATGAGTGGAGCATGTACATTTAAATATGAAGCAACTCATACCTACCTTATACCAAATATTTATCCTATGTCATTCTTATGCATCTTTGTGCTCATATAACCCATTTCCCTATAAAAATTAAATATATGAATTTTTGTTGTATTATATATAATATACATACTGAATTAAGCATATGCTAATAATTTTTAAAATTTTAATTTCTATCTCTAACAAAAAAATTTCATGCCAGATTTTCATGTTTAGGGGTGGGTCAAAGTGTCCAATAACCCAAATCTTTGTATAGAATATACAGTACTTCAACTTCCCTTGTAACTATTTTTAATAAAACAGGATTTTTTTGCTTTAGTAATAGTAAAAAGCCGTTAAGTATTATTGTTAAAAGTTAAAAATATTTTATGAAATCTAAAAGTTCAATTTCTTTTTCGGGTTCAAAAACTCGAATTCAAAAAATCTAATGAGATTATTTTCAATGTTGTTTATTTCCCAGGTCATTACTTATACCGGTGTGGGAATGAGAAATGCGAGTTTTCCGCCCGTGCTGGTGCTCTATACAAGGATCACATCGGGTCTTGTGAGTTCCAACCCGTGGCGGAGTTTGGGCTCAACATACGGCAATTCCCATGTCCGCACTGTGATAAGAAAATGAAGTCCGTGCAGTCGCTGATGGAACATTTGAAAATTCATGGAAAACCCAGACAGCTTTGCTCGCTCTGTTCTTTCAAATCCTCAGTCTATGCGGATCTTCAAAAACACATGAAGGTATTTAGTGGTCATTATTTAATCTCTATTAACTTAAATGATTAAATTTTTAATTAAATAAGCAATTATGTAGAATAATCAATGAAAAATATAATTTTGGTTAATTGGTCAATCGGAGTTAGTCGTTTTGCTCATTAAAGTTAAATCATTTTAATTCGTTAGAATTAAATTGTATGGATTCATTGGAGTTAGGTGAATTGAATATAAATTAATTTTGAATATTTTCCGGGCAGAATTCTCATAAAGTGACACAATTCAAGATCATCAAAGAGTACAATGACGACGAGGAAGCGGAAATCATTTTGTACCCAAAAGATCTCATCGCCAAGACTTTAACCACGGAGCATTTGAGGAAAAACCAATTGCTTTATTCCTTTAAAGTCGAATATCATCCGACTGAAATTGAGAAAATTCCAACACAAGCCATTTTTGCGTAAGGAATAAATAGAAATAGATTAGTTAAAAAGCTTAAAGGATAAAGCTTTAAGTTTCTTTAAGATGAATTTATGACCAACAATTTGGATTGATTGTTAAATTGCACTTTATTAATGTATTTTGTTTGTTAATTGTTAATTAACATTTATTAGACTTTGTTAATTTTTAGTTCCTTGGTCCATTGCTCGCTTTGCTCCTTTGCTACGAAAGTTCGGACGAACATCGTTCGCCACATGGAACTCCACAAACGAGCGAGCGAGGACATGAGCGTCCAAGTGCCGAAAGAAGCCTTCGTGAACCCCGTGCCGTGTTTAGAACGGAAGGAACTCATGTTTGACAAAATGACGAACTGGGCCGGATCCTCTCACTCGGAGAAAACCTCAGGCGTCTCCGCCGAAGACTCTTTGAAACTCCCACAGTTCATCTTGGAGCAATTCCGGTTCGCATGTTCCGTCCCGAGCTGCCGAGCCTTAACGACCGACGAACTCATGCTCAAAACCCACATGAAGGTTCTCCACTCCGAGGTGGAAATCTACAAATGCCCGCACTGCGAAGAAAACCCTGTCCGTCGCGGCGACCCGCGCAATGACGTCAACGTCGAGAAACTCGGCGGGCATTTGAAGCTTCACGGGCCGAAGCTGTACAAGTGCGGACATTGCGAGTTCATCCACACGGCCGTGCGCGTGATGGAAAAGCATGTGGCCGAGAAGCATGTGGAGAAAAAGCCCATACACTATTTGATACGAAACTTG
>VJMY01000828.1:0-29784 GCA_009869795.1 Neelides sp. FZ-2019
AAAATAAATATACTTTAAAACCGTCTTTTAATAAGAATTTAATCCCACAAATTTTATAATATAGATCTAAAATAACCTTTTTAAAATTTTGTTATAAAATATTCAATTCAAAGGATCCCAAATTTCAAGAGAACATAATATAGGATATGATTTTCATTAAAGTATGCCAATATTCAAAAGGATAATGAACAGAAATGCTCAAAATATAAGAATTCAACATCTCCAACATTTGTTATAGGTATTTGATAAAAGACCGTCACTTTACTTTTGTAAGGCCTCAGATGACTTTAAGTAGGATTATTTACGATTGTTTCTTCGATTAATCGCCGATTTTGTTACTATTAATCGGTTTTTTGAGATAAAATTGACAAATAGTTGGTCAAATAGATGAATAATTTGTCTTAACGATTATTTTCGATTAATCGTCGATTTATCGAATATTGTAATTTTTCATTCGAATAGTTTCGATTCGATTAATCGAATCATAATCGAATGTCGAATATCGATTATAATCGTAATCGAACCATCACTAATTATTATTATTATAGATTACTGTCAAAATCTTTGCATTGTCAATTAAATATTGACATATATTTTCATTTAACTCTTGTATTTCATTTTATCACTTTCCCTGTGAATTTTTAAAGGATGCATCCGGATGCAACGTTTAGAACGTTTAAACGAGTGGGGTAGTTTATGTCTTATTTTTGTCTCAGAGTGTCGATCGAGTCCCCACCGAAAGAAAGCCCATCAAAGCGAGCTGTGGCGGTCGCAGAGCCACCGAGCACCGGCGGAACTTTCGGTCCATACGGGAGTCGAGGGAAGTCTGAGAGCTTCATGGTGTATCGAACTTCTTGCGTCACGGAGGGGGTCGAGTCTGATGAGGAGAGCAATGTGATAAAAAATAGCTCCTCCGGACGTCCTTCGCCGCATCCTTCCGAAGAAGAAGAGCCGCCCAAAAGCTCCTCCTCCTCATCCTCCTCCTCCTCCTCTTCCTCCTCGTCCTCGTGCTCCTCTTCGACGTGCTCGGACACGGCCTCGGACCTCTCGTCTTCCGAGAGCGAGGAAGTGGAGGAAGGGCTCCTCGAAGAGGGCATCCGTCCCTTTGCCAAAATTGACTACTCCATCATGGGCGACCTTTACCCGCTCAAACCCAAATCCTTCAAAGTTGTGAAGAAGCGGAGAGAGCGGAAGAAGCTGCCCAGTCGGGGCGAGCAAGGGAAAGTTTACTCGCATCACCACGCCCCGCAAAATGACCTTACCAAGTCTCCCAAGCCGCTGGACCCCGTTTGGGCCAAATGCAAAGAGTCTTGGCATCCGGCCCTCATCATCAACCCCGACATGCCGCAAGCCCGGACACCCAACGGCGTGGAAATTCCGGCGCCCCCTGGGGAAGTTTTGAGTCGACGGCCGCGAACAACCGTCGAACCCGCCTTCCTCGTTTTATTCTTTGATTCAAAAAGCTCGTGGTGAGTTGCCCTTATAGTTTCAATGTCCAATTGGGTTATTGAGTTATTGTTCGTCTACACATTTGCAATTAGTTTAGTCAACAGTTGGTTTTTGAGGAATTGATTAATTTTGGGTTAATAGGGAATGGCTTCTTCGGAGTAAGCTCCAACCATTGGGCGTGGATCCTTTTGTGGACCAAGAACGACTGAGGTACGGGAAGAAGCAGGAAAACAAGGCCGTGCGAAGAGCCTACGAAAAGGCAATTCTCCATCGAACTAATCGTCATCAACCAAATCGGGAACACTGAGAGACTATTCTTAATTTTAGATTTAAAAACTCAGTTTTTATAATCTTTTTCCATCAAAATGAACCGTGGAATGATTGCGGCTCAATTAGGTTTGTGGGTGAAACGGCTGTTTCAATATTTTATTTTTTTGAAGTTTTAATTAATTTACCTTTTAACGAACTAGGATCAATACATATAATATTTCGTGTTTAAATTTATAATGCTAGATTTCGGAAGACGAATTATTGTATAATACAACTGCATGTTATAAAAGAATTAATACATGCATAATGAATAGATGTATAAAAATGATAAAATATTACATCACATATGACGAATGGAGATAAAAGGAGAGGTTAGCTCATAATATTTATATATGTTATAAATATTAGATCTATATGTAGATACTAATGTGTAGGACCTACAAAAAGGATTCTAACCAATATTTTATTTTCATACGCAAATGATCACCTCTTCTCCTAGTTTAAAGGAAAGTCAGTGAAAAGAATGAGGGTCGCTAGCTTAATAGGTAGAGCCTCCGACGTGTCACGACGCGAAGTTGGAAAGATTGAGGTTCGAGTCTCCAGCATCTCGCATTTCTCTTGACAGAGACTCCTTGAACTAGGGGAATTGAAGTGAGGCTAAGAGGGGATCATTTGCGTATGATCACAATGTAATGGATTTATTTTAATGCAAGTCTACGTTTAATAATTTAAACATAACATGAACTTTATTTTGTCAGGTCAAGAACTTTATATGATCATTGTTTCCAAGTGGGAATGTAATATGAGTTAGGAAAATCCTGAAATATCACAAACAATTTTATTCATTGTGTTTGACTTTTGTCATAAAATGCAAGGAAACCATCTCGAACAATTTCCAAATCTCCGTAGTTTTGACTGACCTTTTATTTATTAATAATTAGCCTTTAATCATTTTATTAATGAATATGAGAAGTTTGTGAAATTCATTTTTAAGACTTTTTTTTTATTTCAAACACGTCCATTTATAAAGGTATAATGTCACATTTATAAATGTAGCATTTAAATCACAATTGTGAATTCAATTTCCTTTTTTACAATTTTTAAATTCCGTCTTGTATCCTATTAATCATAATTTTAATTAGATAATCCAAATGTGAGTGTGTGTGAAGCATGGCCTATTTATCGTTAATGTACCTTTGAGTGATTGTGCTCAAAAGAGCCACTTTGAATGTCTTTTAAAACTCCTTAATGACTTTATAATAATTTTATAATTGTAATATTGCATAGTAATTTTTCAATTTACGAAAGTTTTAAACTGTATGACGAAGGAAGAAGTTGAAAAAACAAATTTTAAATGTCCAGAAGCAAGTTGTTGCATACAAAAATTGTCAATTGTTGAAAAACAAACTCGAAAATATATTATAATGAATGCAAAAATACAAATTACCATTTAAGGACGAGTTGAATAATAGTAGGTAAAAAATATAATATATACTTATATAATAAAAACATAATTACTAGAATATGTTGAGATATGACAAAGAGGTCAATAAGGAGTTTAAATAGGGAATGTGCTAAAGAGATTTAAAATTGGTTGATCAAAAAAGTACTTGTATTTAGTACCTCTATACAAGTGTGTTGTTAAAGCGAGAGTTGATTAGGCAAGTGAGAACGTTAGAGAATTCTTAGTTTTAGAAAAACTTTGGCGTTAAAAATAGGAGATAATTGAATGAGTGGAGTTTTGGTTAATGAATATTTAAATATCTTGTGGCGTCTCAATGGGAGTTGAGACGCCTGGTAAATCAAAGCAGAGCAGGGTCAGAAATTTAAAATTACAACTAAGTAATTTATAAGTATTTAATTAGAGCTATTTGAAATATTTGATAACTTCCGTGTGTTGGTAGTAGTGATATTAATTCTTAAGTCCCACCGGAGCCGATCTCGTCGACGCTCCGCCCAAGCAAGAGAGTGAGGAATTTACTAATTATAATTATCATATATGACAACTGTATTAAAATGGTCAAGGTCTCAATTGTATTTGACGTCTTATAAATGAAGTACATATTAATGATACAAATGGATGGAACGATGGAAGTCGATTTCATCATGGAATAAATGATTTCAATTTCATTTTTCTAGTTTCGTCAAAAAAAGTCATTTTATTTATTATGATCTTGGTACATACATACACATACATTTTATATTTACTCGTACATACAAGTTACATACATACATGAATATCTTTGAAGTATCTTTTTATAATACTTATATATATAGACTTAATAAAGATAGATAGATATGTATCTTACTTATATAAATAATTTAAAAATTTAGAAATAGTCGTCTACAATATAACATTTATTTATCATAGGCTTACTTTATTAGGAAAATTTAATACCTTCTACGTGTTATGGTTTATTACCTATTATAAACAGACATATTTAGGTAAATGACACTTAAGGGTTCTTATATAAAATAATTTTATATATTTTGATTCTGTATATTACATAATCAATAGTAATCACAAATGAAATCAATATTTTTTTAAAAATCATATCTATTTAAGAGAGAACGATAATTTGTTGAGAATAAATAGAGTTTGGAGTAGTTGAGTTTGTTCAGTCGATTCTTGAGTAATTGGGGAAGAAATTGTTATTTGACCAGAAGTCGCAATTGGGATAGGTGAACACCTTTTGAATTTCCCTTCCAATGAGGTAAAGTCCCTTGGTGGCTGCCATTTCCTCTGACAACTTTCGATTCGTCACGAAGCCGTAGAACAAAGTCTGGATGTTTTTCACAAATGCCTGCTCATCCGGGTTTTTTGAGCCAAAGACGTCAAAAATCCCGGCCACGTCTGCTTCTCCGTCAGCCACAACTCCCATCCCGGTGGATCTCCGCTGGGTCGCCACGTAAAAGTAAACGTCTTTGGTCTCGAACGCTTTGGCCAGTCCAGTGGTCGCATACAAAAGTGGGCAAATGGTCCGGACGTCAGACAACAACGAGGCAAACTGGAAATTCACATTCCGATTAAGATCCCGACAGAATGTTAATTTATTGGTCAATTGATAAACCGAGAATGCGTCAAATCCAAGGAAGCGTTGGACATTACCTGATGCCAAGGTGTTGATTCTGGTCTGAGATATCTGTCAGCCGCTTCGCGCGACAAGGACGGGCCAAAAGACCCCAATTTGCTCTCGAGGTAGGCCGAGGACTTGGACGGATCGTTCCAGTCCAGGTAGGAGAACATTTCCAAGCTCGCGTCCACGTCAGCCGGGGCTCCAGTCACAAGCGGGACTTCGTTCACGAGGGCGCGTCCGTCTTCCAAGGGGTCTCGGACGATGACGCCATCTCTGACCAGCCATCCGTGCTTGTCCTCCCCCTTGGTGGGGAGATCCTGGTGGAAGGGGCGCCAAGGGTAAGGCACATTTTCCAGCAATTCCTCTGGGCTTTTGTTCTGGAGACACTCGATGGTGGAGCAGCCGATTTCCCTCAAGAAAATCCCATTCGAGGTCTCGGCTTCTCGGAGACCTACGAAGCGCCCGGTGGCGGCCCCGCCTGACATCCAAACCCCATGGAAAAGACCTTTGGCCGAGGGCGCGGCAAGGAGGCCGCCGACGAGACTGCTCCCGGCCGCGTGGCCCAAAACCGTCACTGCGTTCCGATCCCCGCCGAAATGCTCCCCATTGTAGCGAATCCAAGTGAGGGCGGCAATGAGATCAGAGAGCCCGTAATTCCCAGAGGACATCGGATAAGAACTGCGGCTCAGAAGAAAAACTCAATTACAAATTGAACCAAATAATTCTCATTTTTAAGAAGTAATCATGAGAGCACTGGCTTAAAGGTCAATCCCATAATTTCATTTCATATTATTCATTATAAAGTAAAGCCTATATTTATTACCTATTTAATAATGACGAATAATGATCTAATAATTGAGTTAAATGCTCAACATTACTCTTCTATCAAATCAAGACAATTAGTTAAATTGCGTGAATATATGTATGGTTAAAGGCAACGACTATACTTTTGAACTTTTGTGTGAAAATGAAATTATTGGCCATGTTTATTTTTTATATAAACAAGACCATTTGTTCCTCAATGTTCAATTCCACATCTTTTTCTAAACAACTATATGAATGCTCATATGAATATTCATTTGACTAATTCCCATTGATTCCACACACAACAAGTGTTCTCAAGCTGTTTCCCTTTCTTCCCCACCACCAGTTGTTAGTTGGAAGAAAAGTCCAGGTGGTGGCCGTTTTGAGCCCTGGTTTTGGTCAATGAAAAGTGAAATGTGTTAATTACATACCTCTGTGAGAGAATCGGCAAGGAGAGGAATCCGAGGACGGAGCGACGAACCGACACGACCACAAACATGACTTGCTTCTCCTTGGCCAGCTTGGCCGTAGGCCGCAAGTACTCGCTTTCTCCGCCGTTCAAACTCTCACCCCCGATGAAGAGAACGATCGGGACGGGGGAGTCATAATACAACCGTGGGGTGAACACGTCCAAGTACAGACAATCCTCAGAACCGTCATAAGACCCATTGCGGTAGAATTGCCAACAAGGAGTTTTCCGCTGCTCGGGGAAACCCAAAGAGACCATTGTAAAATAACAATTGTATACTAAATACCTTAATTCAATTCACTCTGCCTGGTTTAAGTGTACTCACTCGTTTATTTACTCTTCCTATGCAGTACAATGTTCACAAAGACATCACATTGATTTATTACACGAGCTCATTGGTTGAAATTACTAACAATAAGTTAGCTAAATCCTTGTATCTCCGAATCTATACATACTTGAAAGGCTTAAGAATGTCTTAAGGAATGTAATGATAGGATTAAGCCTAGGTTCTTAGGCTTCGCTTGATAAATCATTTTTATTGGGATTGGGGCATTGAAAGGTGTGTCGGCGTGTTTGTGAGAGAGAAAGGGAAGGGAGAGGGGTAAGTAAGCTGGTCATAAATAAATAATTGTCTGTGTGGGAGCTATAAGGAAAGTGGGGTTGGTGGGAAGGAACGTTCTTTAGATTAATCTTTGGAGTCAATTCAGAGGAGCGAGAGTCTCTTTTGCTTACCTTGTGAGCCAAGTAAGTCCCATTCCAACATTCGTCCAGGGAGGAATGGGTCCTTGCACTTCGCCAACGATTCTCACCCACCGGAGGAACAGCATAGGGAATACCGCGAAAGGCATACCCGCCGTCTTCAACCACACTAATCATATTGGAAAATGAATTCAGTTTAGCAGTGTTAAGCTTAGTAGCATATTAATACAAATTGAAAGTAAAAGTAATGTAGAACAATGGGATCTTTATAGATTGGAATGGATCCGTATGATTTTACCCCTGGACGTGTCCACAAGAAGTGATGGTATTGATGAGCTTTCCATCTTCTGAGACGAGTTGCCCAATGTCCACGGTTCCCCCGGCCATGTTCAAATAGACGATGGCTAGGGTGAGGATCAGGACGGCGGCGAGGATCGAGAGGAGCATCCACACGCGTCGAGGGATCATTTTGAAGAACTGAGGCGGTAGGGTTTTTTGGTCCTCCGGCTGGTCCTTTTCGCCTCCTCCTTTGTCCGCGGCATCGAGGAGCTCCAGGGCCGCGGGGAGTTCCTCGACGTCCGGCTCCTTTCTGGGCCCGCGTTGGAACAAGGCCAGGAATCGCGTGGATAAGAGGCACTTCTTCTTTTCCTCGCCGCCCTCGCCGTCCGTCACAGTGATGGCCACTTGCTCCGCTTCCTCCACTTTGCTCACCTCCTTCGGCTCGTCTTGGGTGTTCTGGAGGAGTTTCTGGGTGACTTGGGCGTCCTCGTCGGGCGGGTCCTTGGGATCTTCCGCCTTCCCCTCCACGTTCTCCTCCTCCTACGTAGCAGAGACTGGGAACTGAGCCAAGAAACCAAAACCCGTCATGACGAACCTTGGCGGTGGTGGGCTGGTACGGCGGAGCGCGCTCGGTCGTGAACACCCGGCGGAAGTTGAGCCATTTGGGCGCCGAGAACTGCTGGAATCGCCGGGGCTTGTTCTCCTGCTTCTCCTCCTCCACGGCCATCTCGAGCTTGTCGAGGGATTTTTCCTCGGAGGCGAGCGGGGCCGGGGCGTCAGGGAAGCTCGTCATCGTGGGAAGAACTGGGGAGTTTAACGGCTGCCCTCAAGGACCCACCTGCCTCCCCTCGAACGGCCCTTCGAGGGGTGGAAATGAGAAACCCTTCAACCCTCCAAGCAACAATCAAAGAAATCCGCAACGGTTCTCCATTCACCGTCCGCCTCGGATATCTTTGGACCATGAATGGAGTGGTTGAGTGCCTTGTAAACCCCAGAGCTTATGCCACTCAGCATCTTCCTCACATCTTTACGACCTTCTATTTCACACGCTTCGTAGACACACAAGCGAGGAGGAGAGGAAACGAGTGATGCCGGAAAGTAGAAAAAAATCAAATGAGACAAATTATTTGAAGATTAGATTACTAACTCTTTCTTAACTCATCACGTTATATCTTGATAAAGTATATTAATCTTATATTACGAATTACGACCACCAGAAAATACTTACTTATTTTCATCCATGGAGTTCTAATTATTAGATGAATAATTCTGGTTTTGAATTATCTGCCTAAATTATGGATTAAATGTACATAACCATATACATACACTTTTAGTTGCTTTTAAAATATTTGCATTTAGGTTTATATGTAATTATGCATGTACTTACTTAACATTTAAGTCGTCATACATAAATGCATAAAGTATGCATTACATAAATGATACATAAATACTTTATGATGAATGCTGATGGGTCTTTTCTTTCCAATGGAGAACTTTCACTATGATAAACTTTCCACTCATGCTGTTGCTTGTTGCTTCACATGAAGGGGCAGTGCGAGACACATTGTGTTCGTGTAATAAATACACGGGTATGTATGACAGTCGTTTGTTGCATTTTCTTTTTTTCTCTTTGCCATGGGACCATTTGATCAACCCGCATCTGAGGCAAAGATCTCTCTTTAATCCTCCTTTAATAGCCTTTAAAAGTCAAATCCGGAGTTTAACCTTGTCAATCATATTGAATCATTGAAAAGGTTAGAAATTGCTTACACAAAGCAAGCCTCAAAGCATTTCAAACCCTACCACATTTCCAAAGCAGAACACCAATAAATGGCAAAATTAAAAGTAAGTTGGAATGACTTAGGGGTGGCGAGTCACAAAATAAGGAATAATTTGCCACTCAGTCATGCAAGTGGCTTTACCTTTGCAAATCGACTTGCCGCCGTCAAATGAACTTTTGTTATGCCCATTTGACCAATTGCGAGTCTCGGTGATTGGGTTTAAGTTTAACTATAAACAAAGTAACAAATGTGGTAATTTCAATGGTGATTTAATGGTCATTTCAAAAGGCTCGAATTTCTCTTAAACCTCGACGAGACATTAAAGGATATTTGATCCGTCTGGAATAGTTGAATTGTTTTCTTGGCTCGCTCACTGAAGAGGCTGATTGATCATTGAGCTCGGTTCGTGTCTCCTGGAGCTTGAGTGGGCCTCATCTCGGAGATCCTTGAGGTTGGAGACGAGTGTCATTGATTGGAGCTGGAGTGGATCGATAAAAGACGCGGATTTGCGGAAGTGGCCGTCAAGTCGGGACCCACCCGGGTATAAATCAGGTTGTCGGAGCGATCCCTCATCATTGAGGTGTACGTGTGGAGCGCGGAGCGGAGAGGCAGCAAGGGCGGAACGCGAGCGCTCTCTATGGGTTCTCTTCCTGCCCCTCCCTGTCGTCAACCGAAGATTTCGGCCCGTCGACGACGTCGTTTTTATTCAATCTTCAACCGGACGAGGATTCCTCGCTTGTCGGACCCGCTCATCCCCTCTGGGTCGTCCACCACAGGGCGGCGGTTTAGAAATCCAAACATCGTTCCGACTCGTACGTCTCTTTCTCTCCCTTTACGCTTCCAATGATTTTGCAAAATCAAATAAAAGTTTTTGCAAAATTGTTTCCCTCCGCTAATACCGAAGTTTCTCCTTCGTGTTCCGTTCCTCATCCTTTTGAAATTGATATGACAGCTAAGCGGGGGTCAACGACAGGTCTCGCTGAGCGACGTCGACAATTCGCGTCGATTTGCCCTCTGAGGAGGAAGCGAGGAAGGATGGGCCAAACACTCTCTGAACCTGTGACAGCCAAGGAGTCAACGTCCGTGCAATCTGCTACTTACAAGGTCAGAAAGCTCAATTTGTTTTTGTGGTCTCGGGTTGGAGGAGAAAGGACTAATGACGGGTTTGGAGGGCAGGTCGGCTCGAGTTGCATGCAGGGCTGGCGGGTCACGATGGAAGACTCCCACACTCACATCCTTTCGCTCCCGGACGACGAAGAGGCTGCGTTTTTCGCCGTCTACGACGGACACGGCGGTCACAAGGTCGCCCAACATGCTGGTCATCATCTTCACAAGTTCATAGTACAAAGAGATGAATATGGAGATGGGGATTTTCCCGAATCACTCAGAAAGGTCAATATTCAATTCAACTAGAATTTAAAATTAATTCAATTCATTTCAACAATTTAACTCATCAATTATTTTCATTTTCACAATTGCGCGTTAACAATTATTCATTGTTTAGGTTTTTAAAAATTTAATTACTTTTTTTAGTCAATTCTCAATTGAATGATGAAATTTCGCATTTTTTTAAATTCAGGGATTTCTTGAGTTTGACCATTCAATGCTCGTTGACGAGGCCATGAGAGACGAACTCGCAGGAACGACTGCAGTGACAATTCTCATTAAAAACGATCAACTCTTCTGCGTACTTACACTATTACTTAAATTATCTGCATTAATTGAAGGACGTGGATTAATTGATTTACAATGTGGATGTGTAGGCAAATGTTGGGGACTCGCGAGCTGTGTGTTGCATCAAGGGTAAAACAGAGCCGCTGTCCATGGACCACAAGCCAAATAACCCTGACGAGGCTCAAAGGATTTCCAAGGCCGGCGGTTGGGTGGAGTACAACCGTGTGAATGGGAACTTGGCTCTTTCGCGTGCGTTGGGAGACTTCGTGTTCAAGCGGAACACCGGGTTGCGGGCAGAGGAGCAAATGGTCACAGCTCTTCCAGACATCGAGGAAAGGACCGTGAGCGAAGACTGGGAATTTATTATATTGGCTTGTGATGGCATTTGGGACGTCATGACCAACGAGGCAAGGCTCTTTTTTTAACAATGTCAAGATTAATTTTAAAACTAATTTTCAGTGATTATGATTACTACATAATCATAAAGCTTAAGTTAATTGGTCTTTCAGCGTACAAATTAAATTAATTGCGTTATTAATGTTTTGAATGTAGGAAGTAGTTGAGTTTGTTCGCCGTCGCTTGGCTCAACGTCATGAACCAGAAATCATTTGCGAGGAGCTCATGACGAACTGCTTAGCTCCAGACTGCCAAATGGGTGGACTTGGCTGCGACAACATGACGGTTAATTGGGATTTCTTACTTAATCTTCATCATTTAGTTAGCAGTTAGTTCTATCTTGTCTCATTCAAGCTTTTCTTATAGTCTTATTTCATTACTCCCATAAATAGTTTTAATTCACCCTTTTCATAAAGAAAATAATTTCTCTTTATTATTTAAAATTTGGAGTTTAACCAGGAACTTTATTTATTACAGGTGATCCTAGTCTGTTTTCTCCATGGAAAGTCCTATGAAGAGTTTTGCCGTCACATTGGCGAGGAAGTCGGAGCTTCGGCCTCCTCCCTCAATGGAAACTCCGAATTGGATCACGAAGAGTCCGAGTCAGACGAAGAGGGAGCCGGAGGGAAAATCAAAAAGCCCCAGGACGAAACCTCGGAAGAGTCCCCTTGAAAAGCCTCTTTACATTTATACGATCACAGATCCTATTTATTTAATTCATTAAGACTTTACAAAATTCCACATGTCGAGTTATTTTTTCTACTCTCGAAAAATTCAATGTCAAGTTCGTCATTTCTCTCAATGAAAGTGAGCCAAGGACTCCTCAATGGATTCTTTACTACGCACGAATATTCTCTTCCTAGAAGATTTTTACTACTTTTTAAGTTTTATTGTCAAATTTATATATTAGAGTCTCTCGTGTGGATTCTCTTCACTAGTCTCTCACTCAGTTTGAGCTCTCTCGTTTTAAATTGTTGGCGGCAAATCCGCCTATCATCATTTCCATTTATGATTAGTATAACTACTTAACTACCAATTTCCATCATATATATATGAATTTAAAACAAATATATCTCTTTATCAAATATAAATTGTTATGTGGAAGTTTTAGCTAATTGTTGTGTACATTTTAATTGATGTTTCGTGCCGTTGATTCTTAGAATAAAAAGGAGTCAGCTTTTACCTTTACACTTGGATGGTTGGATGGGAGAAAATCCACGAGCATTATTTTACATATTTTATTCATTCATATATTTTGAGGTGGGATTTCCCCGGCCGAGGAAAAAGGACAAGTTGGAGTATTAAAAGGAGCTAGTGGGAGGTCCAAATAATTTCCAGCGTCGCGCTAGTTAAGTAAGTTGTGAATGGTCGGAGGCTTAAAGATTCCTGCAATCCATGAAATAACCAAAAATTATTTTCATGTTAGCTTCATCTCGCTCAATTCGACTTAACTCACGAGTACAATTTTAAGGATATCTTTCTTTATGCTAGTGTTGAGTGAGTAAATGAATATTTACAGATAAGAGAAGGGAATCATTCTTCTTCCTCCTCCTCCTCCTCTTCTTCTTCTTCCTCTTCCTCCTCTTCTTCCTCCTCCTCGGCGGCCTCTTCAGCCTGGGCTTCCTCTTCTTCCTCTTCAAAGGTTGGTTCGTCGAGGACGTCAGGAATCGGGGGCTCCTAAGAAACCCATTCATTAAATCCAATCCCCAGAGTCCCATTTATAAATCAAATTAAACAAGACACGTTTAATTGGAGAATTAAACTGGCACATTTAATTAATTAAATGTAGGATCAATTAAAAGTAGGATGGGAAGCTTACGTTAACAATTTCCTCTTCGGGGGTCTCGGGTTCTCCCTTCTTCTTTCCAGGTCGCTCACCGAACCACTTGGGGAGTTTGGCTGGAGAAAAAGCCGTTAGCATCCGCGAGGTCAATTGGGGGTGAGGGGTCAAGGGGAAAAACTAAGCCCGAGTATTCCAAGGGTGTGTGATGGTGGATTGTATGGTGAGGTGTGTCTTACTTTTCTGCCGTTCTTCGAACAGCTTAATGTTTTCGGCCCAGGCTCTCTCGGACGCCTCTTTGTTAATCCCCACCAATCCCTTCCATGTCCCGATCGGGAAAGAGAGAGGTTAGACAAAAACAAGATTTAAAGGAGAGCGGCGTTTCTGTGCGCCAGCGCTCTGGACATTAAATACCAAGTCCCTTGTCCTGCCAAAGGATGGCGTCCCTCCCTCTTAACTCTAATAAACATTTCGCGTGTAATCTTTTCTATTTCTCGCAAAACTCTTTGGATAATTTTTTTGGTGAACTCGGAAAAAGAAGGTGGGAGGAACTTAAGGGACAACGAGAAGTCACACGGTCAAGTCAACTCTTACTCTTCTGCCTCTTTGCGAAACCATCGAGTCTATCGGCCCAGAACTTTTCGTTGGATTCCTTTGTTATGACTTCCCAGCCCTACAGATCACCCAAATGAAATTTGGCCACCATAGTTTGCACAATAAAAGAATTCTTTCTATTCATCTCCAAGTATTACACTTTAGAAAACCTATTCTATTCCAAAAGTTGACCTAATTCAAAGAAATTTTAATAAAGAAACAAAGAAATGAAAATTTAATTGATAAGCTAAATTAAAAAGTCTTAACTACCAAAGTTCATTTCTATCAAAATATTGATTTATCAAAATAATTTAAACATCTTGCTAAATATCAAGATTTGTTGAATATATTATTCAAACTAGCCTACCCCGTAAAATAAAAATCATTAAAAACTTTTAAATTAAAAAATGTTATTTGCTTTAAAAATTGCAAGCTTACACCCTCGAAGAGCTTTTTCTTGTCTTCGTATGACCGGGTGTCCACACGACGCTCGTACTTGGAGGCAACTTGGATCTTGGGCTGTTCAAGTATAACACAATTATATTTACTCGCGTGTAATTTTTGAATGTATAATTTTACTTTGCATAATAAAAGGAAATATTTTAATCTTACCGGGTACTTTCCTGTCAAGGCCCTATAAATCAAAGAAACAACATTAGCTCAATCACCAATTCACCAATAGTGTCAACTCAACAACGTCATGAAATCAAGAACAAATCATGAAAAATCAATTTTATTTAAATTGAGAATCAATAATATTGAATGATACTTAAATGTCATCATTGCATTTAAGTTAAATATAACGCTTACACTTCAAATGTGACGTCGTTGAATTATAAACTGCACAATTGAATATCATTTCACATTAGAGGTATGAAGAATTCATGATGAATTATTCATAACTCTGTGTAAGAATACTCAATATGCAATTGAACTTTATAAATATGAATATAATGGGGGAAAAACTTTGAACAAATAAAAGAAGAAACAAAAAAAATGAACAAAACATAAGAGTATGCAACAAATAAAATAACAAATGAAGAAATTCTTAAAAGTAAATAAATACAGAACAGTCTTTCGTGTTGAATAATATAGTCTTTTCGTGTGTGGTGAAAATAAAAATGGAAATCATAAAAGTTTGTTGATGAAAGAATCGAACGAATCATCTCTCTTTACTATACAACTAGGGAAATTTGGCTGACTAGGATATACAAAACATAATATGGATAATTAGAAATGAATCGTGAACAATAGGCAGGCCAAAGGTAGGGGGATCATTCAGTCTGACTGACAAGACAGAGACATTTTATATATAAGAGAACCCACCGGGGTTGATTTGACCGTTCGAATCCTTCCTTCTCAATAAATAATGCTAATGTGTGAGACGTGTGTGGATGAAAGTATTAAAAATGAAAGTGATACGTTTTTGGCGTCATTGTGTGTTTGGATGAAATGTGATCTGGGACTTACTCGGGGTCGAGGCCCCTTTTGAGAGCCTTGTGTCGCAGCTGCTGCTTCTGTCGCTCCTTCAGCTCTTTCAACTACCACAGACAGAATCCACAATAAGGACAAGAGACGAAGACGAGGGAACAGAGACAAGAACAGAGGAGGTGGGGGGCAAGGTGGGACATTGGTACTTACTCTGGCTCTAAACCGAGCTTCATGGCCTTCTGTCTGAGCTGCTGCTTCTGTCGCTCCTTCAGCTCTTTCAACTGGCGGGGCGGGAGAATCGTGAGGGGCGGCGGTAGGGACGGGGGAGAGAAGAGAGGGGGAACTCACGTCGTAGTCTTGGCGCTTTTGCCGCTCCTCGAGATCGTACTTCTCCGTCTCCAACTTGATGATCTGCTCCCACAGCTCTGCGGCCTTCTTCTTCAGACTCTCCGACCCGAGCCCCGATAAGTCAAGGGGCTTGATGCGGAAGGAGAGCGAGATCTTCTTCTCCTCCTCGAGCTGCTCCTTGGTCTTGTTGAGCTCCTGGCGGGCCGAGCCCGTCCCCCCGATCGCCCCGCCGTCCGCCTTCTTCCCAACCATGAAATTCTTCCCAGCCATGCTCGCCTGTCCACAGTCACACACATGGATTTATAATCCCTTCCATCATCACAGACCAATTCGGGCCAATGATCAACGGATGGATATAAAGGGAGAAAGTTCAGATTATTAGAGAGAGTAAATTTGGTGTTTTAAGGAGTTATGTTTGAGTAAGATTAGTAAAAAAAAGTTTCAACTACGTCATCGTTTCTTTTCTACAAAAAATGGAAAAAAATGAAAAATCAATGAACATGATTAATTAAGTAGTTGGGGGAATTGGGAGGAGGGGTTACCTTTTGGGCTTGCATCATCATTTGCCGCTTCTTCTCGGCTTCCTCAAGACGACGAAGTTTCTCCTGTTGATCCTGTTGTTTCTTTTCTTCAACTTCCCTTTGTCGCCGCTCTTCCTCTTGACGCTTCTTCTCTGCAAGACGCTTCTCCTCTTGCTCTCGGAGCGTCTGCGAAAAAATCAATCATTTAACTCCATTCCTCATCCGTTTGACCTAGCAATCGCCTTCAGTTGAATCCTGTCACTCAAATATTAGGAAAATTTCAAATAGTGTATTTTTTTAAATGCAACGAGTTTTACCTTTCTCTTCGCCTGTTTGTCCTTGAGTTTTTTGAGGTCCTCCTCCTCCTTGGCCCGCTGCTTCCGCCATTCGTTGATGTAGTCCTTCAGCTGCTCGTCCAAGTCCGACTTTTTCTGCTCTTGCCGCTAGAGAAATCAAAAATTGACCATATACAAGACATTATCCAAAAATGGTTCCATTGCACAATTAAAGTGAATGAAATAGATTAAAGAATGAATAATTAGATTTTTGCTTGAGCAGCTACCTTGATGAATTCGGCTTCTCCTCCGGCAGGCGCTGCCTCTTCCCTTTAAAGACAAAGAAGGCGTGAGGAAGGCGGGAGAGACGGGGACCACGTGCAGGGCACCCACGTGCAGTGTGAGTCAATACAAAAACCCTTTTAATGAGATCCAAGGGGTCTCTGGAGATTATTCCCTAAACACCCACACGCATTATATGAAGAGTCATTTGAATTGGACAAAGGACGGGGGGGTTCCGTGCTGGAGTCGAACAGGACGACCACTCGAAGGCAAAGAGCGGGAAGATGCAAATGCAACAAAAGAATAAAAAAAGGAACAGAAATTCACTTACGTCCTCCTCTCGGGTTCCCTTCTGTGGGAGGGCGGGGAAAACAAAAGAAGTCAATTAGAAGGTTTCCAAAATAAAAAGGTGTGCACTTGAAGGGGGAATTTTTAAAAACAAGCTCCGCCCTAAGTGCGCCTAAAATACGCTCTTCCGCTACGTCACCACAAGAACTGAATGTCGTATTAAAGTATAATTGTAAGAGTTATGATACGGCTTTACGATCGTTTTTAATTCAACAGGGGGGTTTGGGGGGATCTCTCATCCTATGTCATTTCCACTTACTTCCTGTAAAGTAAACAAATAAAAAGAACAAAGGTTTTTTTAAACTTTCCGCCTCAAGTTGCCCCTCCTCCTCCTCCCGGCTCTCCGCTCTCGTGTCAACGTGTGTGTATTGTAATGAATATGTGGCTTACACTTCCTCCTCCTCCTCCTCTTCCCTGAAATTGATAAAGGGTTAAAGTGTGCGGGCGGCGGAATTTCATTTCCGCCCGCCCCCATGCCACTCCCATGCATCACCTCATGAAGACAAATGAGATTTGCTTAGGCGGCCGCGATCAGGGCGGGCCTAATGGATTCAAAAATCCCGTTTCCCCACTCACAACCCGAAATTCATCCGATCTTTCTCAAAATTCCAGAATTTTTCTAAAACATCCCTTCATAACCCAAACATCATTTTCCCGCTTTAAAATGTAATTCCATCGACCAGTGCTCTAAAGGGCCCTTTTGCTCTTTATTGAATAAAGGGAATCTCATAAAAATCCCTTTATTAGTGCCTTTTGCCCTTTATTGATTTTAGAATTATATCTCCTTATGCCCTTAGAATAAAGGGCAAAAGACAAAGGACAAAAGGCGTCACAAAATCAAGAGCTGCCCTTTAAGGATCCCTGCCATTGACTGAACATTTAATTTTACAATCCTCCTCGACAAATCAAACTTAACGTAATAATAAGTGAATTAAACTTTTAAAAAAATTAAATTTAAAATTACAGTTTCCCTGTTAGTTTAGTAATATTAGTTATGAGATTTTTGAAAGAGAAATTCCTAGGGATTTCATAGAGACGGTTGATTCGAATGACCCAATTCTTGGGTTTTCTGGGCGGTGAGTGGGGAAGGGGAACAGAGGGACAAAAAACTCACGAGTAGACTTCCTCGTCGTCCGACATCTCCGGGAGTGTTGACTCTGTGAAAGGAAAGTTAAAGGTGTCCCAGGGCCCCTTCCCTTACTCTCAAAGAACTCGCTGAGCAGAGAAAGGTCGCGGGAGCGGCTGGGCCAGAGGCTGCAAGGAATCTGAGAGATGAAGCCGCCGCCCTCCGCCTCCTCCCACCTCCCCACGACACTCCGATCCCCTCAGCCCGGAAGTGGCCGCCTGCCCGCAACCCGCCCTTTGAAAATAAAACCCGCCGTCTCGATTCCCCCCTTGTCTCCCCGGGTCGCTCGTGGGTCGTCCGCGGCCCTTCGACGACCTCTCGACCCTCAAAACCCCCCTTGACCAAATATGGGAGTCGAAGACGCGAAACTTGAGCCAAGTTTATTTTCGGAAATCCGCATTCCGCTCTCCTCCGAACAAGAAACCCTAAGCAAAGTTTTTTTATATTCAATGTGCTTTTCCAACATCACATCTCCTCTCCATATACGTAGGAACTCTAGGAACATATACTTTACACTAGGTAGATGCTGGATTTTTAAACCGAATCCTCGTTTATACTCTTAACACATTTCTCATTTTCTTTCCAAGTATAAAAAGCAAGTACCGAGTATATTTAACTTTAATACTCTTCCCAATATCTTCGTATGGCTCCTCTCATATATGTAAATTCATTTTTAACTAGAATTATATATGTAGGTATGTATGATACATATGTATTTATTATGCTTTCATAACATGTTTTTACATTTATAATATTATTTTATATATTGACTTTTGACTCACGCATCCAAGGACTTTTTTATTTATTTTCTCAATTTTCCCAATTAGTGTACTATGTATGTAGGTAGTTGTAATTATACAATACCTGATGGGCTAATCATCTAAAATGCAAATCTCTTACAATTTCTTTATTCATGCATGCTTATGGTATAGGTTAGTAAGTTGTTAGAATATATAAGTTTTTATAATATTAAATAGTTATTTTATTAAAGATTAAGAAGGGAAGAACTGAATTCATGAACAAACGCATTTGGAATTGCATATTTGTGTATATGAATGAAGTATAAAGTATTAGTCATTTTCATTCCCTAATGTGATTTCATATGTTGAGTCAACATTGCTGACTGATTGTGAGTGTACCTCCATGGTATTTTATTGGCGAGCGAGATTTGAGTGACGGAGGGTGAATAAAATTAAAGGACTAAAAAGGAGAGGTGAGAAGGGGATAGGCCCGATTCCCAAGGGGTTCAAAGGGGTGGCACGGAACAGTGGCACGGAACACCAATTTCCGCCACCTGAATGAATCCCAGCCAGCGCCAAACTCGGATTTACACGGGTTCAGAGGGGAGGAAATTACCCAATTCATTCAAACCCGCCCACCTCAAAACTCGGGGCTCGAGGAGCGAGAAAGGGGAAATGGGAAAAATTGTTTTCTACGCTTCCTCTCCACTCACACGTCTCTTTTCGCCCCCATAAATAAAACTTGGATTGAATAACTCAAATCTCATTTCCATTTTCTTTTTAAACTCTCCCTTCTGAACCCAAAAATCACGAGATTGTGCTCAAACGATCATCATTAAATATTAACTTAATGATGATAAAGTATAATTAAGTATAAACGCTAAACCCGGATGTACTCACGCCAAATTTAGAAATTGGGATTTTAAATTAAATGAATCCTTTCATTTTATAATAAAATATCCATGTACTCACTCATATGGAAAGACATGGAGGAAATATATTATGGATCTCCTATGGCCATACTATAACGATTTACGCTATTATTATATTAGTAATATTAGAGATCTTTCAGCATGTGAATGAAGAAGACGAGTCTTCACTCGATTGAGTGCGAGTTTGCAATGGGATGTGCCGGTTACAAGTAAGTATTACAAAATTCATAATTCATGTAGGGATTCACATGTGTTCATGTGTGGAGAGTTGAGAGTTGAAATTGGGGCAACTTTGTCTTTTCCCTCTTGGCAGGTGGTCGGAGAAGCCCGAAATCCCCGAATAACTTCCACTCACGGCTAGAAATAGAATACCCGACTTCGTCACTACTTTCAATACCATAACTCTCATTAGGGTTTCACAAGAGATTTTAAGAACACAGGGAAGATGAAAATTCCATTCACAATGACTTTTAGCTAGCCTGGCCATCGCGATTACCATTATTTATTATAAACATGACGATGTATTTTTATTTATTAAATTAATCATCCTTGTTCATGTGTTTGACTAAATTTATTTAATTTTCGATTAAATTTTGTTCTATACCTACTCGTTTTGTTTGACAATTTCAACGTTGTTCGGCTGAACGCAATATTTTCGAAATTTTATAAACACATACAAATATCAATAAACACACATGAAAATGCATTTCTTCACTCTTACTAATTGGAATGAAAATTGTGCATTTAATCGTATTCTTATTTTATGTGCACAAATAGTGGTATATAATCTATATAGGTATAGTATACTTGTTTTTAGCGTGTACCTTACTTACATAATATGAAAGTAATAAGAATTTGAAAAGAACAAAGGCCAAACACGCCGAAAGTTTGAAAAGAATTGAAAGGATTTTGTGTTTTTATATAGTGCGAACTTTATTGTTAATTAAATCCAGCAGAAGTTTTTGGAATACAAAGGAGAATCCCCTTTGGTGAGAGAGAAAATTACAAATCCACACGTTGAATAAGGCAAACAGAAAAAACTGATCTTTTATTCAATAGTCAAATTACCAAGACATTATGAGCAATTCCACTCCATTAGCATTTATACACTTTGTTTCCACAAGTAGGCATTATTCATCATTTCTCACCTTTCCCCCCAAAAAACCTTTTCATTCTCTTCTCTTTCGCTCGCTTAAATTCTTCAACATCTTTGAGGAAGGAAGGAGGAGGTTGACCCGATTTGACCAGGTCTTTGAGGTCAATGGAGGTTGAGCGTTGATTAACGTATGTTAATGAAGGGAGCTTGTGATGATTGACATGATGATAAAAAGGGCACATGAGTCCGTTGACATCCCAAAATGATTGAGTGGAATTTTGAATGTAATTAAACCTCGTCCGCCGCCTCGATGGCCCTTCATCAAATCTTTCATCCCTCACCTCTCCGCACTCAAGAAGGACAAAAAAGGTTTTGGTTCCGTCCAAAACACCCAAACACTCACAAACTTCGCATTTTCAAATGACATACACTGTGTATATACTAAGTAAATTACAATGCTCTACATCATGTTTACAAAACAAAAAATAATACACAAGTAGGTACTTAATATAATATATATATATAGGATTATATAATAAACCTAGGCACTTGTACTGCAATGCTTTACAAGTATGTATGTATATGAAAATGGTAATCTTTTTCATGCATAGAATATATGAGTATAATCGTCAAAAATTGTCTCCCCCATTAGCTACATAATATAAATTGTGTAATGAATCGTAATGGCGTGTGTAGTGTAAAGTATAATAATGAGAAGGGATGAATTGAGTAATTGTATGATTTGAATTGTCTGGTCGACGCATCTCGAAAGCCCTTGGCGATCCAAACTCATTCATGGAAAACTGCATAGGCTCCACAAGTGAATATGCATGAAAAGGGTGGATTTGGTAAAAAGGAAAAAACCATTCACAAACCCACGCAATGGACAAAAACGAAAAGACACCAATTGAGCTCAACACGAACAGGCGTGAAACAAAACTTGTTGAACACAAGAACATCCTTCCTTGGTGTTCACACGCAAAATTGTCAAAATTTGTCAATTCTACTTGTATATTGTAGTTCAACTTGATCAAATATTCCTTTATATGCATATTTATTACTTTAACAAGTTATATTTATAAATAAGCTTTTCATGAATATAAATTAATATGTTAATGTAAAAATTCCAATAAAAACATTCTCTTTTGTTATGATTTAGTCTTGCAAATACGTTTGCAATATTTACACTTATCAGATTATCACTTACGATTAAATGTAAGATGTATATATTTATAATATATTATTATATATATTATATATATTGTACTAATTATCTGTATTATATTATTGGATATTGCACTAAATACTTATGTAATAACAAATATGGAAGATGAACTCTACGATGCGATATTATTAGTTAATTAAGTATATTTTTGAGGGTTGAATGGCAGGAAGGCTGTTGTGTGTAAGAGTAGCGGGTTTTGTGCAGGAGGAGGGGCAGGAGAGGTGAATGATTGAATATGGAAATCTCCTTTACCCCATGGTGAGTCTTTTGATCGGGCGAGATGATTAAAGGCCCTTGTGACTTCCATTCAAAGTCCTCAAGTTGCAACTAGTGGTCGAATGGGGTGTCAAGTTTCGGGCTGACAGATGCGAATGTTGGACAACATGCGACCCGCCTCCGACACCCCAAAGCACTCACCGCCGCCCTCTAATTTATACTCTCGCTCCTCCTCCAATTAATCTACTCATCCAGGTGTGTCCCACCCGCCTTCCCTAATCCTTCTCTTTCAATCAACACTCTCTCCAATGAGTGTGCCAATGATCAAGACCTGTTCCTCTCCATTCATGTCTTCATCCATGGTTATAGAAATATTCCTTTCACATGTCAGCATTTCAAAGAACCTATCAATACATAATTAATTATATACTTATCAATGTATAATAATATCAATATTTGACAATACGTAGGTATGTAATAGTATGTATTACCCAATACGAAAGTACATACTTTACTTACATACCTACCTCTGCATGTTATTTACGCATTCATATAACTTAAGTATTTGCACTGTAGGTACTGTATATTTTGTGTGTATTACTGTATATGAGTATATTCTGTATGTACTTACATGAAATGAAATTAATCTCATGACAATGACATGTGATCATGCAAGTCTGCCGATATTCCAAATAAATACATTTCAATCAATAAAACTTTGGATTTCCAATAGGTCCAGGGCGTGAGAGTACGCGTATGAATGATTTGCCCGAGAGCTCATTACCCAAGGTAGCAGAGGTGATGAATGAGAATTGAGTAATGAAATGGATCATAATGTACAGAGTTGGGGTAATGGGGTGTCAAATGGCGAGAATGTGATTAATCACGGACGTCGCAGTGACAACCAGTCCTGGGAAATAAGTCCAATGAAGCGAGGGAATTGGATTAGAGGAGGAGGTTTCGAGTCCCTTGGCTTCCTCCGACTCACCTTTACATGAAGTTGTTGAACGGAAGAGCGGGCTGTCAAGGCACGCGGGCCTCATCAATCTCAAACCCACCCAAACTCAAATGACGACCCAAGACTCAAATGGACTCTATCAACAGACTTTTCATACCTATTTCATGCTATGTAACCTTAGCTCAAACACTCATCTCATACTAAATATAAATATGTAGTATGAATATTAAACGGCTAATTCATAAATATAGACTTATTATGGACTTACTATCCTTCCTCAGGATAATAATTCTTTATTTGTTAAGTTAGCCGTTAACTTTAAAATCCCCTGATTTCTAAAATTTCTAACTACTTTTGGACAAAATTACAACCTTTGTTGATATTTGACCTTCTGGTGATTTAACTTTTTACGACTTAAATGATATTTAGGATGATTTCCAATGCATTTGGCTTAGACTCCTGGCTTTGATATTAGAAGATGGTTTTGTTTGTGCTCAGAATGCGATCGGGTAATTGGTGTGGAAGAAATCGTGAGAGTAATTTTGGTCCTACATTGAATATGTACAAGAGATGTTTTATTTGTTGGACTAGGACGAAGGATTTGGCGGGTGGCGCGGGTTTGCCCTCAAACACCGACACTTCCCCTCGTTCTTGTTCTGCGTTGCAGGGGTGAGCGTGACTTCCCCGGTCTCTTCTTTCTTAAACTTGACTCGTCGGTTCTGGAACCAAATCTTGACTTGCTTCTCACTCAAATTCAGGTATCCCGCAATTTCAATCCGTCTCAGCCTGGACAAGTACATGTTGAGGGAGAATTCCCGCTCGAGCTCCACGAGCTGGCCCGAGGTAAAGGCCGTTCGCATTCTCTTGGAAGTTCCGCCGCGCCCGGGCTCGTCCTCCTCGTCGTGATCAGAAGACGTCGCGGTTTCCTCTTTCACGTCCTCCTCTCTCCTGCGCTCCTCCTTCCGATTCTCTGCGTGATTCTCGCTCCGGCTCTCCGGGTGTTTCAAGGACCCCGTACTCGGCGTCTCCTCCGCCAAGCCGCAGAGCTGGGGACGATGGAGGTAGGCGGCAAAGGGGAACGGAGCATAGAAACACGGGAACTCAGTTTGCTTCCCCGGGGGTAGAAAGAACTGCGGCGGGGGGTGGAATGGCGGGAAAAGCGAAGGCGGCGGGAAGAAATGTCGTCGCGAGGGTTTTTCCACCAAGGAATCCACCACCGAGAAATTGTTCCGTGACATGTCGAGAACCTCGAGACCCAGTCGTGGCCCAACGAGAACAAGACACACAGAGAACTTCTAATCCACTCTCAATTCCCCAATTCACAATTGAAATATAATGGACCAATGGACACCTGAATGAGCCCGTTGGCACAATTAAGTAGTGGAGGCCCAGACTGCCTCGGATCTCCTGAGAGAATGTGCGGAGACGGCCCGGGTCGTTGGTTGAGTGTGGAGCGAGTGTGAGAAGGGATGGAGGCGGGGCGAAGGGAGGCAGACGGGGCGTGACCTCCACCCCTCCCCTTGCCCAATCCCCGTTGAGCCTTTGAGCAAACTCCCGCCCGTCCGCCCCAATGCACCCAAAGAAAAGGCCGTTTGGTCCGTCAAGTTGGATTTTATTCACTGGCTCTTTACTCTTAGTTATTGTAAATGGTTTTTAAATATTGACGACAGCTGGGCGGCTATGAAGCGTGGAGGCGCGGCCGCCGCTAAGAACTCCTTTCCACACACACGAGGAAGGAGAAATCAAAAGTTTATTGTATCTTGAGTCATTTATTGAGGACTCGAGAGTCGTCTGGTTGGTGTACAAATGAATAGAACTAGTCGCCACTTGGTAGTACAGTAAATTAGATGACCATTAAGTATTAATTGGTAGTCCTCCTCCAGTCCGTAGAATATCAAGGTATGTACAAAGAGGTGGTTTTGAGTAACAAAAAGAGAAAGGAGGTGAGAGGGTTAGAAACGTATGTAGTTTAACACATTCGGTGCGGCCGAGACGCCTGACTATTATATCCAAATACACAAGGGGCCGAGCTCAGACTTCGGCCTGTCGGGGGGGTCAGGAGGGGTCACCCACGCAAAGCCCGCGCTCCGCCAAAGTCAGCAAATTCCGAAACTCGGCTTCAAGGATATGGCGGACCTAAAATGATATTTATAAGAAAAAGTCCCGAGCCGCCAAACTCCTGTTCGTCTCACCTGTGTGCTCTGAGTTGGGATCTGAAGGGCCAAGGCCATCGCGTTACTGTCGAAATTCTCGTCCATGGCAATCAGCGCCCCGTGAACCCCCGTCTCGCCGAGGTTACCCGCAAACTCCTACCAAGAATCCCATTGAGTCAACTCTCTCCACAAAATCACTCGAGTGAATTCCAAAATGATCCTCACCTTGAGGCCGATGGACGACACCCACCGGATGACCCGGTCATTTGACCACACAAGCAAGTCCACGTTCTCGACCTCACAGTCTCGCCTTCTCTCTTCTAAGAGCTTTCGGTCATAGTTGAGCCGCTTCAACGCCGCGATCCCAAATTGCAAGCTGTTCCTACAAATCAAACAGAAATCCAAACATAAGTAACATATTTAGTTAGTAATGCAATATATAACGTGGAATATGCACAATTGCCAAAGAGGGAAATCCTCAAACCCGCTCAATGTCACTCGGAAATGAGGGAGCAGAATTACTCAGTAAAAGTGCGCTGTCAACTCGGAGTCCAATTTGCCCATTAATTGGTTCGGATTCTTGTATATGTATTAGTTTTGTGAGCGAATGTGGGAATCCTGGGGTTTCGTCCCCTCTTGAGTTCACGTGTGCTGAGGATGAGTTGAGGGTTCCTCATCTCCCATTCATTTCCCCTCCGCATTATCTCCCTGCTTTTCACCGTGTAATCATCCCTTTCCCCAATTACCCCTGCTCACACAGGGATGAAATAAGGTGAACCCTAATAAAACTTGACAAATGCTCTTCCTATCTCTCCTTTCAGCCCAGGGCTTCCTTTGAAAAAAGTGAGCAGCGAGCCGATGGGCCTCAATGGGAAACCATATGCGGAAGATGGAAAACAATGGCAAGAAATGGATAGGGACTCGGGTTGGGGTAATTCAGAGTTAATACATTCGACGCACAATCCTCTTCACCCCGTGCCGAATGAGGGGAAATTTATTGAGCACCCAACGGACACGTCATGCCAATCAAACCAACCACTCACTACACCTTACGCACATATGCTTCCCCATAGCCCACCGAAATCCTCATAAAATACATCATATACAATGTAATAGAATATACAATGACTTTCCCTCTATTTCCATCCCTATTCATTCGTCTCATATGTGTAACCCATGTATGTTCCTCCCTCAGATGTATCTACATATGTTATGAGCCTTAATACATGAGACCCCAATCGCCACCTCATTATGATATTCATATTATCAATTAAATGGGAAACATGATTCCCTCTCTTTGTATCCGAAAGGACGAGGGAAAGTTCAAACGGTCCGGTCACTCTCTCGTCAGCCCATTCATTGGGTCTCATCTTGAATCCCTCTAATTTCCTCCCCTCTCAAGCACCGCAACGAATCCTCCAAAGCTCATCCTTATCTCTTTCAAAGTCAAACACTTGCCTTTGTCACTCGCAAGTTCAAAAGCCCTCGAACTCCCAATTGTGAGCTCACAAGCTCCTTCCCATTATGATGAATAGGAACCTACATGTATGCCTATTATGGCCTATGTATGTATTCCTACACAAATGTACCAAATGTTCATTACAAAAGGAATAATACACACGTGCTTGTAAATTGAAATTAAATGTTAAAAAGCCCAAGTGTGTCGTATAGTCATATATATATAACATGGGATATAAGCTATGCAATTTGGTTGGGTAATTCGGAATTATACGGGAGCAGTTTTTGGGCAATTATAGGAGCGTAATTGGGAATTGTAATTATATATTTATTATTGAGCACGATGGGGTTGTATGAGTAGATGATGGAGAAGGGAAAAGGGGCATGGCCAATTGGGCTCGGATTTGTCATTGATCGTCAAAGGTTATTGGATGGTCGTGTTTTATGGGGTTTTGAGTAATGAGGCATGACTGTGAACATCTGGTCTGTGAATCTGGGCTGGTGTTTCCCACGTACCTGTGGAAGGCGTCCACCATCTTCAGCTGGGTCCGTAGGTCTTTCTTGGTGAGGTGGTCGAGCATGCGGGCGTCGACGAGGCACTCCATGAACGTGGTCCGGTACTGCGGGAGCCCGAGCGAGGGGAGCCACACGTTCCCCACCCACTCGTGGTTCATGTCGCCGAAGGCGAGGTGGGCGAGGCGGGCTGCCGTTGGGGCCGAAGGACTCGTCAAGCTCACCATCTCCTGGATGGCGAGGCGGAGCTTGAGCCGGTGCAGCGGGTTGCTGATCCCGATCTCCCGTTGGATCTCCGTGTCTGAGAGGGCGCTCATGATGGCCCCGCTCTTGACGTTGGCCCGACACGCGGCCACGTACCAGGCCGGCATCCCCACCCACTGCTCCAGCCAGGCGTCGATGGTCGGCCCGTTCCAGAGGGCAAACGGCGTCCCGGCCTTCATGGCCTCAGAGAGCAACTTCGTTTTCCGCTTCTTCCGCCGGTCAAAGTCCGCCTTAGCAGAGAGCAACGGCAAGGGGCCGAGCTGAGGAACCGCCGTCGGCGTGTTGCCCCCTTCGCTCCCGAGCGAACTCTCGCTCTCGAAACCCCCAGCGTCGTAAAGTTCCTTTTTCCCCTGAAACAATTTGAAGAAAAACATTCAATACTCGATAATTTCATTTTTATCTATAATTGGCCTAATTTAAAAAAAACATTTAAAAAACCATATCTATATCAAATGTGAGGGTTAAAACCTTTTCTTTCTTGCTGAATAGTCTTCCTATACTTGACTTGATACTTTTTTTCTTGGCTGCATTGCCCGGAATTGGCTGATATTGTTGCGGGTTGTCGGGATAATTGGCGAGGACGGCACGGCGGAGTTCCTCGCTGGTGCTTTGACTCATGAGCCCCTCGTGAAGGCGCAGGGACCGCGGTGTTGGGGGACTTCGCTTCATATCCGGAAGTTGGAGGGACCCTTGGTGGTAGCCCATGTCCGGGTAATAACCACCGCTAGGAACCTGAACCAAAACACAAATTGACTCTCAAGAGCAACAAAACACTAAATCTTGCGCAAAAACCCTCAACTTTCCTTCCAAACATTTGAAAAGAAAGTCCCAGGGTGGCCAAGGATATCGATCCTAAGAGATCTTGAGAGAATGCATGGGTGGAATGATTAGGAGAAAATCATTTTCTCCTACCCAACTTGTGGAATTTCCCGAATTTCCTCGGAATGTCTCCTCGCATTACTCTCCGGATTCCAGGAGAATTCCCCGGAATAAGAGAAAGTCTCAGGGGACTGACCGTATGGAATTTATGGAAGAGGTCCCTTTGGGGCGACGCCGAGGACCTCGGAGTTGACCTTCCCGACAACGGTGGACTCGGCGGTCGGTTGAGGAGGTCCAAGGAGCGTCCACTGAGCGGGGGACTGCAGGGCCGGTCGTACAGGCCCCTCCGCGAGAGCATGTTCACGGCCTCTATGGACCCCACGCGGGACTCGAGGACTTCGGCCCGAGCCTCCGTGCTCTGCTTCTCCTCTTGGATCAACCGGATCTCGTTGTTGATGGCGTCCAGCTGCTCTTGAAGCATGAGGGCCAGGGTCTGAGCGTCCGTCTGCTGGCTTGGACTCAAAACCTCTTGAACGGAGAACAGCGACTCGGAGTCGTCTGCCTCGGCGTCCGAGAGCTCAAAGGCCTGTTGGACGTTGGCCAAGACCTGCCACTCGCCCTCGCCTTCCCAGTCTTCAAACGCCGAGCCTTTGGGCTCCTCCTTGACCATGCGGCGCGGGAGAGAGTGGTGGCCGTCGAATGAGGAGTGGCTCGACGTTCGTCCAAACTCCCCGCCGGTGGGGGAGAGGCTCCGGGTCAGGGCCTCGGTTTGTTGGATGTTGTACGCGATCTCTTGTTGGTACAAGGTGCGCTTGCAGCTCTCCACTTCCAATCGACCCTTCGTCACTTCCTTCACCAACTCAGCCTGAAAGGACGAAAGCACACTTGAATTAAAAGACTACAAAAGTCCCTCACGTCTCAATTGACAATTATATTTAAAAATAATACTTAAATAGAGAATAATTACAAAATAATAACTAAATAATAGAGATAAATCTCTAATTATTATTCGCCAGCTCGTTAGTAAATTAAAGAGATGGCTTAGGTTAGGACGGACCTTTTCAGTTTGCAAGTCATCGAGGAATTTCCGTGCCTTGTCGAGTTCTTGCGTGAGGGCGTTCTTTTCCTCGAGGGCGTGCATTCGCTCTTGGAGATGAACTTGGAGTCGATCGTTGGACTCGTTAAGCAATTTGTCCACGGTGAGCTGAGAGACGCGAGTTGTGGTCCTCGTTCACTCGGAGTCGTTGGTTGAGCCGGAGAAGCTCCGTGCTCTTTTCCTCCAACTGGGCCTCAAGTCGGGCCACGCGCTCTTCGGCAGAGCCATGGCGCTCTTGGGCCACGGTGAGGGCGGCCAAGCGCGCCTTCAACTCCTCCTCCATGTCAGGAAGTTTGGAAAATTGGGCCAGCTTTTGGTCGGAGAGCTCAAGCTTCTCCACGACGGCACGGGACTTTTCCTCGGAGAGTTTGCACTGAGCCTCCTTGTGCTCCAGCTCCCCTTCCAACTTCTCATTCAGGTCACGGAGAGACGTCGACTCTCGTTGGGCGTTCAAGTAGCGTTTCTCCAAAGTCGCAATCCGCTCCTCCTACGAGATTTCAACATTCAATTCATATCACAATCCATGAAATATCTTCAAATATTAAAAACACTTAATTCTCCCTAGTTCAAATTTATTACGACGAATAATTTATTACTTTAATAAAACATAAAAGACAATTTCTTAATTAATAACTTAGTAGATAAATAAATAGCTTAATAAATAGTTAAATTGTTAATGGATAAGAACATTTTTCGTTAAAACGAGGGAAG
>VJMY01000829.1:0-29753 GCA_009869795.1 Neelides sp. FZ-2019
GTTGTACACTATGCACATTTTTAGAATGGAAGGTCATAAAATCGGCTGTGGTTACCCTATCCTGCAAAAATGAGGCTCCATGGAGGCTCCAGGCTGCTCCATGGAGCCTCTATGCTGCTCCATGTTGAAAAACCGCGCTCTATGCAGTTTTTAATGTTATTTTCTCTATTCTAGAAAAACTAAAAATTTGCTGCTCCACTTTTCGCTCCAGGCGCTCCATGGAGCGTTGCTCCATGGAGCCTCAATGAACATCGCTCCATTTTACTCCATGGAGTGAAAATTCGCTCCTGCTGCTCCATGTGCTCCACTTTTTCACTCCATGGAGCTTCCATGCACCAAATTAAGTAACATACAATCATATGTCGCGAAATTTAGCTACTTGTGTTTCAATGTCCCACAATACCCCTAAATGTCTCAAACTACCCCAAATTTTTGATGTCTCAAAAATCATCAAATTTACTTAACATTTCAATACTTAAAATAGCTTATTAAAGTTAAGTTTAGTTTTTTCACTCCATGCTGCTCCATGTACCATATAAAATAATATATAATAATTGTCGCAGCTTTTATTTACGTTTTTGATGTCTCAAAAAGTCCTAAATATATTTTTTTGCTAAATAATAAAAGCACAACCAAAGGGCAAAAAATAGCAAGCCGGAACACCATGGGCAAAACCGGCAAGCCATAGGCAAACTATGGGCCAGCAGGCGAACCATAGGCGAACTATAGGTAAACCGCCAAACCTTGAGCTAGAATGCAAACCATGGGCTAACCGGCAAACCATGGGTAAACCCTCAAAATATAGGTAAACCGTCAAACCATGGGATAACCGCAAATCATTGGCAAATCCTTAAACCATAGGCAAACCATGGACAAATCCTCAAAATATAGGTAAACCTTTAAAACATTGGCAAACCATGGTCTAACCGGCTAACTATTTGTAAACCCTCAAAATATAGGCAAATCGTCAAACCATGGGCTAACAGACAAACAATGAGTAAACCCTCAAAACATAGGTAAACCATGGGCTAAGCAGCAAACCATTAGCGAACTATCAAAACATGGGCAAACCCTCAAACCATAGGCAAACCGGCAAACTATGAGCTAATCGGCAAACCATCGGTAAATAGGCAAATCATGGGCTAACCGGCAAATAGATATTTAAAATGGTTAGAGTAAAGATCGGCTAAATTTATTGCCGAGCCAATTGGGCAATTGACCCAAATTTCCTAAGAGTCGTGTCAAATGTGGATAAGTTCATATTAGACTTTATATCCGTTTATATAAGAATTAAATTCTAATAAAATATACTTTTATAACACTTTGTTTTAATTTTATCAATAAGCGTCGTGGCAGGCTATGGCTCAATTGCCAACTATGCTTTTTTCAACATTTTCATTCTCTTGTTTCTCGTGACAAATTTTTTCCTTTGCTAAGATTGTCAGGTTTATTGTGTAGGCATTACCCGGATGTTTAGCATAGAGGCTCCATGAGATGAGCAGCATAGAGCAGCATAGAGGCTCCATGGAGCAGCCTGGAGCCTCCATGGAGCCTCATTTTTGCAGGATAGGGTAACCACAGCCGATTTTATGACCTTCCATTCTAAAAATGTGCATAGTGTACAACACGTTTCACGATATCAAGAATGACGAAAAATATGTAGAAAAGTTTATTATAGGATAAATGAATGTGGCAAAAGGTAAGGATAAGTTTAGAGAGGATCACAAGAACAAGGCCAGAAGTTCTAGGAAGTTAATGAGCGGATTTGGGTTTTCTATACTATTACTTCGTAAACGTGATTTCTAATCTGCTTTAAAAAACATTAGTCATAACCTTATAATGTCATAATCATCAAAATCAAACGTTACTCTATACTGTTTTCACATTCATCTTTATTTTTTTCTTTGTTTCGTTAAATAACTTCGTCAATTTGTTTACAAAATCTTAATAATAATTAACAATGAACAATAATAATAAATGATAACAATAACAATGTTAAAAAAGCAAGAATAAGCTTTAAAACTTCATATTTGCATAACTTATTCAAAATCATAATAATCAGAGTGGATTTGGTAAATCTTGACATAGTCGATTTCTAAGTTTGTCTTTTTCCATTGTCGCGCTTCTTGAAATTTCAACGGCGGTTCGTGGGGGAAGAAATTTTCTCCGCCGACTGCCAAATTGAAAATGAATCCAAATCTCTCGCTAAAAGGCCCAGCCAGCCCATTGCATGGTTTTTGATAGTTGAGATCATGTGTGCTCCAATTCCCGGATTTCGACTCAAAGTAGAACGGGACAGCATGGACGGGCTTTGAATCCACATAGTATACGAGTCGGTTGGGCGTCCAAAGAACGGCATATTCATGGAAATCCTCGTCTTGGATCGGAACGTTCCGTCCGCTCAACAGTGAATGTTCTTTGGTTCGCCCGTAGAGAGACCTGAGGGAAATCTCATTGGACTGGCCCTTATGGGAAGCCAGAGTCACTTCTTGGTATTTGCACTTGTTGAAGGCAATGGGCAGGAGCCAAATATGCGAGTTGAGCTGTTTGCCCTGAGGGAATCGCGCTCGGACGACATAAGTTCCGTATGTGTAGCCCGGGAATCTTTGGCGAATTCGAGCCGACGTATAACGTCTGTCTTCCTTGTTCTCAATTTTGGCCACGATGTTCAAAATCCCGTCTTTAATGAAAGTGTTTTCTGGATCTCTCGTGTAGCATTGAAGATTCTTTTTCCCGAATACTAAGAAAAATTTGTCATACGAAATACTGTGGCGTACAAAGATTTGACCGACCTTTTTTTATTTTCATGGTGCCTTGGAATCTCGCATATTAGCAAAATGTTTATAATAAATCCTCAAATATGATTTTTATGAAGAAAAGTATAATTTAATCGGATATTATTTAATAGTTAACACTTTATCGATTCCAGGGTAATTTTTCCCAATTTCCATGAAAATAAAAAAGGTCCGGCGGGATCTTTGTAAGCCACAGTAGATAGAATTTTTAGAAAAATGCTTGGAATAACATTTTAGAATCCTTTAAATAAAATTAATATTGACTACAGTTAAATTAAATAATAATGTAATAAAGCTTCAATATCATGGTAAATTTTATTACTGTTACTAAATTAATTAATTAATAATTCTAATAGTGTGTTAGTTAAGACGCATTATCAAATTCAAATTAGTTTTCTAAAATGTAACTAAAAATTGAATTAAAGAATATTAATGGATATAATAATTAATGGCTCACTTTCCGAGCAACTCTCATCAAATTCCCAAATGGAAGAGTTGAGCTTTGAGTCGAACTCCTCAACAAAAACGAGTCTCCCGTCCCAAGCGAGGACGGGAGGAAGTGCGGCGCAGAGGACGAGCACGAGAGTCTGCCACATCCTGACGATCTCCTCACAATGGTCCAAGATCAAGGGGTGACATTGAGAGTTGAAAACACTTAAAGTGTGTCGATTGTCCCATTCTTCACTGCTGCATCTCAAACCGGATCGACGAGTCAAAACTTTCATTTTTCATTCAAAATTGGGGCTCATGAATTAAGTAGCAAGTGAAAGGGAGAATGATTTCAAGCTTGAGCAAAGCATTTCCTTTATTACTATTTACTTTCATCAATATAAACCTTATGAAGGTGTTCAAAGTTAAAATAATTAATAACAATGATATCTTTTAAATAATCTAGCAATTTTATGCATGCATATAAATCTTTTCAAATAATTGATAGTCTGAATCAGACAACTCTCGTGACATAACGTATTTGAAAAACCGTATAGGTACGGGTCGTGAAACAATAGATAAGAAACAATTTTGTTTGTTTTTGTACAATTTTTTGTATAAAATATATTTGTATAAAATAAATAAGTTTCTTGCATTTCTAATTGCCTCATGTCAATAGGAACTCAATTCAATAAAACATGTAAGAGAAGCGGAGAAAAAGTGATTTTTCTCACAAAGTTTCAGGAAAATGAAATTTGACCAATTTATATTCTTAAAAATTTCAAGTGAAATTAAACATTAATTACAATTAACATGCTTAATTGTAGTTAATAATATGAAAGAAGACTAATCGACAAAGTATGCCGGCATTCATTGACGAAAATTTTCGTAAACTTCCTTTCTCTGAAGGGAAGTTTGAAGATGTCAGAAAGTGAGTTTGATTCTTAATCTTAAATCTCACATTTCTCAACCTCACACGTCACACTTTATTCTTCAATTAAAATTAAACTTCTTCCTTCACCTAATAGTGGTATTCTAACAATGTAAGTTAACAGACAGGAAAATTTCAACGACCTGATTCTTGTGGCTGGAGACGACGGCACAGTGATAACAGCAAACAAATTTTTCGTCTACTCCGTTTCTCCCTACTTTGCCAATCATATTAACAAATGCGTTGAAAGAATAGCCAAGATCACTTTAAAGAATGTTGGAGGAGAACTCCTTCAGCAAATGATAACGTACTTATTATATAATCTTTCAATTCATCTAGTAATATTTATCATTAATTAATTAAATTAACTAGATAAACCTCTTCGTCTCTCTTCTTAAATTGATCTTTTATTTCAATTGATTAGTTTTCTTCATACTGGAGAAATCGAAATCACTGGCGAGAATGTTCACAATATTCTCAAGATGGCCAAGATATTCGGGCTGAAGGATCTTGAAATGCAAGCACACGAAGAAGCAAACAGGCAAAAGATCACGGCTGACAACGCCCTGGTCATTCGACGAGCCTCATTGAAATCCGACAACAAGACCCTGCTTAAGAAAGCCAACAAATTCATTCAAAATAATACAGAAGCTGTGTTAAGAAACAAAAGTTTCCTCTGTTTGGATCATCTTGAAGTACGCATAATGTGTCATTTTATATATTTACCATAAATCTGGTCTTCAACATTAAAATTGTAAAATTGGTCAAAATTTTAATATTCCTATTTACTTCTTCACATCTCTAATGAAACGTCAACTCAATGCTTGCAAATTGAAAATTGATATAGAAGTTATATCGACTAATTGATTATCATTGAAATTAAAAATATTTAAAAAAAATTAATCTAGATAAAGTCCTTGGTGAACGAAGCCTCTAAATGGGATGTATGTGCAAAAAATGAACTTCTTAAGCGCATTCAAGGATGGGTGGACGAAGGGGTCAATTGCAGAAAAGCTGATTATTTCAGTTTCGCCAAAGATCTCAAACTGGGTGACCTGAACAAACAAGAGCTCGCTCAAATTGAAATGGAATGTGTGCAAGAAGGTGGAAGGTTTGACGGAGTCGTTGCGTCTGAAGCGAGCATCCTTGACGGAACCGACAGCGTGTTAAATTCTACAGCAATTGACACCGTCGTGATTGGGTCTGAAACGAGCATGATTGAAATTACTGAAAGAACGAAACCCGTCATAAAACAAACAACAACGATATCAAAGAACACAAAAGTCGGGTCTGAAGAGAGCAATAGTGAAATATTTGAAAAAGCGAAAACCGTCGTAAAATCAACAGCAAAGAATTCAAAGAACACACAAGTCTTTGCCCCTAAACAGAGCAACAGTGAAATATTTGAAACAGAGACAAATCTCCCCAATTCAACAGAGAAGAAGCCAACGAACGCAAGAGGAATTGAATCTGAAGAGAACATCAGTAATAAAATTGACATGACGAAAAGCGTCGTAAATTCAACAGCAAAAAAGTCAAAAAACGTCAAAGGAATTTCGTCTGGAACGAACATGAGGGAAATAATTGACGAAGCCGAAAACGTCGCGAATTCAACGGGAAAAAAATCAAAGAACACAAGAGTCATTGAATCTGAATCTGAAGAGAACATGAGGGAAATAACTGTCGAAGCCGAAAACGTCATTAATTCAACTGGAAAGAAGTCGAAGAACTCAAAAGGCCTTGCGTCTCAATCTGAAGAGAACATCAGGGAAACCGTTGACAGAACGAAAAACATCATAAATTTAACAGCAAACAAGTCACCGAACGCAAAAGGCGTTGAGTCTGAAGAGAACATTAATAATGAGACAATTGACAGAACGAAAAGCTTTGTAAATTCAACCGTAAAGAAGTCAAAGAATGCAAAAGAAATCGAGTCTGAAGAGAACATCAACAGTGAGACAATTGGCAGAACAAATAGTTTCGTGAATTCAACGGCAAAAAAGTCCACGAAAGACGTTGAATCTGAAGAGAACATCAGTGAAAAAATTTACAGAACGCAAAACGTCGTGAATTCAACAGCAAAGAAGCCAAAGAAAACAAATAATGGCGTTACGTCTGAAGAGAACATCAGTGAAACAATTAGCAGAACGAAAAGCGCCGTGAATTCAACGGTAAAGAAGACGAAGAAAGCAAAAGGCGTTGCCTCTGAAGGGAGCATCCTTCAAATAATGGTTAACTATTTAATATTTATATACTTTAAACTCTTGATTAATTGTAAGTTTAGAGCAACTTACAATTTCATTTATTATTATACCTACATCAAAATATCAAAATACTTACATTTATAATTTATAAATTTGTATATTAAAAACATTGTGTTAAATTAAAATATGGTAATGAACAATGTAGCAGAGAAGCGAAGACGAGAACCATGATGAGGAGAGCGAATATGAAAACGAAGATGAAGGCGAAGACGAAGATGAAAACGAAGATGAAGGCGAAGACGAAGATGAAAACGAAGATGAAGGCGAGGACGAAGATGAAAACGAAGATGAAGGCGAAGACGAAGATGAAAACGAAGATGAAGGCGAGGACGAAGATGAAAACGAAGATGAAGGCGAGGACGAAGATGAAAACGAAGATGAAAACGAGAAAATGTATGGAAAAGAAGATGACAAAGACCGTGAGCCCCTCGTGTTGATATACGCTCCGAACAAGCAAATTGTCAAAACAATTCTCGTTTACGATGGAGAGGTTAAATGACCTATAATTTAATTCACTAAATTGACGTACATTTAACTAATACACAATTTGGTTATACGATCATATGATTTAACATATCCGGAAACTTTAACGATCAATTTTATTAACTATTTTTTAGATCCAAGGCGCCTCGGAATTAGCCACAGCTCCTTTTTATCTATGTGGTGGTTCCAGCCTGGTGTTCCTTGAAGACAAGCTTCACGTCCTGGGCGGATTCACTTCCAAGAACGGAAGTTGCAAAAGCATTAGTGAACACGTTTGGAGCTTCGATTTGAAAGACAATTTCAACACGTCCAACAAGGCCATGCAAAAACCAGGGTTGAGGAATAAAAATAAAACTTCTAATTCCTCTGGTGCTAAGGGCAAGGGTTTAAGAAAAAGCTGTGAACAGTTTATACCTGTACACTGCATAGTTGGTGGTAATGAGGGAAGAGGCCGTGCTCAGGTCTTCGTACAATCCCAGGCTTTCCAAGACTATGGTTATAAACCTCAAAAATCCAAAACAAAATCTAAATATAAAGGTGAATCACGAAAGCTTTTTCCTTAACTTTTTCCTTCGAACTCTTTCCTTTGTACATTAATTGTTAATTGATTATAAAATTACCTATAAATGATTATGATAATTATAGTTTTTTTCTAATGCTTCTTACAATTTGAAAATTGGATTATCCTTTGATTGATGTTTTATATTATTTTATTTTGGTGCTCAAGTTAAATCTAAATGTTTTAAACAAAATACATCCATAACAAAATAGCCAATTTCTTAAAATCAATTCTGATTGTTTAAATATGATTTCAGGTGGAAAAGATAAGAAGAAGAAAAATGGCTATGGAATGGATGAAAATAGGGAGAATATGAAAAAATACCAAAGGAATAAGCCAAGATCGAGACAACCTGGAGGAGGGTCGACAAGGTCGACAGGGCCGTACAACTGCAATAACATTTGCTACGTGGATCCCAGTTGCCATTGTCCGCTCAATCCCAAGAAGAGGCATAGAGAAGGGGAAAGCAATGATAATACAAGTCCAAAGTTCAATATTCCTCAGGTCCCTATTAATGGAATGGGACCAGAATGGGAAATTGAAGAAAGCCCTGGGAACGTTTAGAATCAAAAACCCCGCATGGATTTCTAACACTTAAAGTATCCGCTTTGTTTATTTAAATAAATTAATATTACTTTATTTATTATATCTCATTTCATCATTTTACGGGTTTGAACTCAGAGAACTAATTGAATTCAATTCATTTATTCTATTGGCTTGAATTGAATTCATTTAATTCATGAGTTCCCATATAATAACGGATTGAGGAATAATTGATTAAATCATAGTTGGAATTTCCTTTTGTAATAATATTAAGTATTCAATTCATTTTTTGTAGTGAATAAGATATAAATAAATGATGTTGGAGCCGAGCTGCATTATGAGGATGCATTTTTCTTCAGCTTCCAATCATGGATCCTTCGTTTAAGGTCTGTGGCGTCTTGGAGCATGTCTTCAGACAAGGGTTGGCGATTGAAAGGATCCGTGTTGGAGTTGAGGAGATGTCGCTGAATGACAGAACGATCCATGACTTTCCCGCTTGGCAATATCACTGGATCTTCCATCAAAGTGTCCATGAGTGGATCTGAATCAAGACATTCCAATTAAAAAATTGCATTAAAACTCGGGAAAGTTAAAATACATAAACGAACTAATCTTGTTATCTTATTGTTAAATAAATCAATATTATAGTTAATTTTAAAAAAAGTGAATAAATAAAAATCCTCACCTTTAAATTCTTCTGGTGCATCATTGTAGTCCGTATCCTTCCTCAGATTCTGAATAGCGATTTTCTCAGCTCGGCTTGCTAGATCTATAAGGCGGGTTAAATCAGATTTCCCTAACATATTTGTTCGTTCGATGATTCGCCCAGCTTCTTCGAATAATTCTTTCCTGAAGGATCGCTATAAATACCAAGAAAATAAATTATAATTCTTTTAAACAAATCATCTTTCATCTTGATTCAAACTTCATCTTGGCAATATACAAAAAAACCCAAGTATTTCAAGAAAGCTTTCTTCCCAATTCCATTACTTAAATGAAGTAAATAGATTTTAGAAAATGAAATTAGAAATATAAATTGAAAATGGAATTATCATTTGACCTCATCTGAAGCTAGAGCTGCAGCAAAGGCATCACAGTCCAAATGAAGGTAAATTTCAGCGAGTTGATGAAGAAGGCGCCTTGGCTCCCATCCGTATTTCTCTTGCTTCTTCACCTTCAAGTTCTTGCACTTTGGCCCGCAGAGCTGCGCGAGGTTGAAGTTGAGCATGGCAGAGAGCCGATCAGCCAACTCGGGACGCATGAAAGGCTCAATGATCTCTCCAGTGAGGTAATGAAACATGTCAACTGTTTCTTTGGCCAAGGTCAAGTAGCTCCGACACTGCCGCTCGTCGGTTGACAATTGGCGTAAGCGCTCTTGCTGAGTTTGCTGGGATTGTTGGTTCCAGGCCTCTTGGTTGTTTTGTGCTTCTTGAATCTCGTGAATTCTCTGTTCAATTACATAATTCTAATTGTTAATTCTAATTCATGTTAATTCCATCCACGTTTAAAGCTGAAGTGTTTTAAGTACATAGTTTAAAATAGCTTAAAACTTACTTTTGATAATCAAATGAACTTATAATATTAAGAAAAATAATTTGTAAAAAGTGTTTTTACTTTGAGCGATTCAAGAGATTCGTCCAGAAGGAAAGTCGTGTCATTCATGAGCATGTTGACGAAACGAACAAACTGCTTCCCACTCTTTGACTCGTTGATGATGGCCAGACGATGAACGGGCAAATCCCACATTCCCTTCAAAATGATGGAAATGTGATAGCGAATCGAGAATTTGTCATAGAACTCCGACGTAGCTCCAGTCGACTCCACGTCCGTGTAAAACTTCATGAGGGACGAAGGAAGGTGAAGTTCGGAAATTGGATGGCTCATGATCTTCCTATGGAGCGCGTCCGTTCGCCCTCCTTGGATTGTCGGGTTGATGACGAAAAGAACCTCAACCTTTGGAAGAAAACAATAATTACAGATTTTAATCAGCAAATATTAAATTAGCAAAAAACAAAATCATTGTTTAAATGACTAGCTAAATTAAATGAAGTTGTTAAATTAAATGACTTGTTAAATTAAATTAAACATGTTGGCTTACAAGTTTGGCAGCCACATAAGGATTCTTCATGTAATGCGGAGTACAGAGCATAACTAAGAGCCAGAGTATCATTGGGATTTCTAATGAGTTTGTGACGAACATTGGCGTGTATCTGAACAAAGAAGAATTATATATTTTAATTCTAATATAAAAGAGTCCAATATCCAACTGCACACGACAAAGTATTAGTAGTTAGTACGCGATAAGAATGCTGATATAAAAATGAAATGTTTGTCAACTCACTGAAGGGCGAACAAAAGAAATTCCGCAATGTCATCGACGTACCACTCGGGTATATTTGCAAAGAGCGGCGGAACTTCCGGACCAAGCGGAAGAAGGTCGGGGATCCAACCGGTCGTGACCAATTCCCTCGCGTTCACACCGGGCATCATCACAGAATTGAGATACTCTGTCACACTCGTGTAGAAAATAAGACATCGCGTCATAAACGTCTCGTGAAATAAAACAGCTTCTAAGGACATCTTGCTGATCGTCATCTCCTAAAAACAAAAAATAACATTAATTAGGATTTTAATTCCAAATTAAAAATATTTCTTTCTCGCCGTAAAAACATTTATGCAATTATTAATTTATCTATAAATTAACGTTTAATTACAATTGCTTTTAATATTTAAACTACATGGTTTAGTCAAGTGCCTTACTTTTATTTCATTTCTCAATCTTTTAATAAGTTTAAGGTTTCTATTTTTTAATGGCCCATTCTTCCATTGTGGCTCCGAATTGGAGAGATCAAGAACCATCTTTTGATATTCTCTGATCTGCCGACCCAAACGGAGATAATGACTAATCGACGGGATGAGACAAACGTGATGAGCTTGGAGAGTCAAGAACCAACAAACAGTCGGAAACTTCGCTTCAGCCCACACATGTCCCTTTCCAGCTATGAAAATAAGAGAAAACAAAATAAATAATACACTTTTGATTTCATATCAGTATTATTTAGTTTTATAATTTTATAAACTAATATAAATATAATATTACATAGTTAGTAAATTAATAAAATAACTATCTAAAATAATCGCAATTCACGCAATTTGGAGGTTTTAAATAAATAAAAACTACCTAGTGACTCGATCCACTCTTCGAGTTCCTTCGTTGTACATTTGATTCTCGTGTCCTCCATGATGGAGACGAGCGTGTTTGGGTTGAAGGGGTAAAAAGGGTCGATGGCATGGAGCTTCACTTTGTATGAAAAGATTTGTAAGACGGAGAGGAGATTGAGCATTGAGCCATCTCCAGTATTTTCTTTCCTCTCCGTTTGGATTTTGGACCTCGCAGCGTTTCTGGCAATGAATTCACCGAGAAATTTCATGCATTTCACCCGACTTCCGTGATTGCTAAGAATCGCGTAAACTGATTTGTGCAAAGTGGCCTGAAATAAAATAATTATATTATTAAATGTTTATAATTTTTATTTTTATTAATTTTACTTTTTGTTGAATGGTAATTAAAAATGGGCTAGATTAAATAAAATAACTACTCTAGTAAATTCGAGCTCATTTTGAAGGGCGCCATTTGAATTGAGCTCAGCTGTCTTCTCCGTTGTAAAAAATTGAGTTGCAACTTTTGGATCGTCGTCGTGGTTGATTGAAACGGCAAAAAATGGACCCAAGAATGAAACTCTGCCGATTTCATATCCCGTTGATCTCGTAGCCAAAGGTGTAGGAATAAAGTTATCCTAGCGTATTAAATAGAAGGATTAAAATTGAAGATTAAATAGTATGAAGGTTTAATTAAGAATGTAATTGTAAATTTTGTTAATCCTACCTGTTCAACAATGAGCTGGGCAAAGGGACGGATGGAGTTATTTGGATCGCATCTGATTTCAGTAAGCTGTTGTAAAATGAGAAGCGGAACACGGTGACGATTGTTGAGAACAGAACCATTCCTCATACGATGCCATAGTCCGGAGAGGAGCGGTTGGAAGATATTCCGAAATACCTCAGGATCGCTGTGGTAATTTTGTGCGAGTTCAGGGAGAAGACTTCCTGGAAGGGTTCCTAACAACATCGGCCCAAGAAGAGGCGACGTCGTCTTTCTCGTTTCACAAAAGGCCCCTGAATTCATTCAACATATTAATTTTTAAATTTAATTCTTAATCATAGATAGTTTTTAGTTTAGATTAATTAACTTTAACCGTGAATCTGGAATTTACAACTTAAACAGTCATTAGATAAATTGTCTTAGATAGGTAATTATTCTGAAATAATTACCTTGCAAAATGAGTCCAATGTAATGACCGCATTGCGTGCGAATGTTATAAAGAATATCTTTCAATTTTTCTGTGTTCATTTTCTGAAAATAAATTAAAAAAACAACGTTAAGCGTTCTAATAAAAAAAATTCATTACAATTTTAGGAAATTATAATGTAATGTAATTAATATATGTTGGTTACTTTTGGATTGATAATCCGCTCTTCTTCAAATGTCCTTTCGTAGGAGTCTAGGAACCAGTAAGTTAGTAAAGAAGGAAGGTCCGTGGTGAGAATGTCATTCTCTTCACTCGTCCGATTCACTTCCGTCGTCTTTGGTTTCTCATCCGGGTATTTCGGATCTCTCAGTTTCCCATCCAAATGCGCTGTGATGACCTCGAGGGAAACTTGGCTGACTAAGTTGGTGAATTCCTCCATGTCCCACGTCTCGGTTCCTTTGTCCTTCACAAGTCTGGCGACGTCCGGGTAGAGAGATTCGTCCAGAGAGAACCCGAGACTCTTGACGTTCAAAATCTTGTAGATGACGTTGACTAGGGTGGAATCGGGGATCTCCTGGAGAGTTTTGATCTCTTCGCCGACTCTCTTGCGCGAAGAGGACTTTGAGAGAGACTCCTCGTCCACTTCCATGAGCACGGCCTCGTCTTTGGATGAGATGTTCAATGAGGAGTCCATGAGGTTCAACTCGGTCCCGCTTTTAGAGTCCTCGAGGGGAGAATTTGAAATGTCTTTGGAGCCCATTGGGCCCACGACGGCTGAAAAGACGCTCACATTTGGACTCGAACTTTCCCTTGATTCGGGGAGAGAAGTTTCTCCAGTTGATCCTGGTTGACCTCCTTGGTTCAGCTGCCCGAGTCGAGCAAGTCTCTTACGACGAATCTAATTGTTCAAATTAAAAGATTATAAAATAACAAGCAATAATAATAGATAATGAGCAAATAGATAATAGCAAATAAAAACAAAAATTTATAATGGTCGATGATGAAACATGAAACAAGTTATAAAATTAAAAAAATTGTTTATTCACCTCTTCTTGATTTGTCTCGCTCATATTGAACTTTAGACCAAGGGCACGAAAAGATTTATGTTAAATGAGATTCGTAAGTTGACAATTTGGTGATCCTCGTGAATCCTCTTGTGAGTCAAAATGGAATTGAGTCGCTGGGCACGAATTCTGTAAATTAAGAAATTTTCTTATTTGAGTTCCGAACAAGTTTTTCAATGAAATATTTCCAGAGACTTCATTTTATAACTAAAATCTCCAAAAAGGCAAAAAATTATTTTTTAAAAACCAAATCACCCCATGATTGAACAGAATAACAAGGAATAATTCCAATTTAAATGTCAACACTCTGGGGTTCCTAATGACAATGACCCTAATTTAATTAGGAGAATCTTTAGAAGAAGTATCGATTTTACCTGTATGGTTTGTAAGTTTGAGCGAGCATGAATTTTCCTTATCGTCTTTCAATTACATCCTAGAGTAGAAAAAGGCTAATGGGAGGTCGAGCAACTGTTTTTTAGACTAATTAGCTCCTAGTGAAATGATAGATAATTGCGAATGGGTGCTATTTGGTCAAATCTTCTCTCCGAGATGATTTGGCAGGAAAAGAGAATAGAAGGGAGAAAGCGCTGACGTGAGGATTGGCACGTTTTATTCACTTGCTTCAAAGAGCCCCGTACCACCATCGCCTTAGAGTCATCTTCATTTTTGCACAGTTTTCCACTCTCACTCTTACTCACTTTAATACATTTATGTGTACGGTAAGCCTGATTTATACCTAAGAAAAATAAATTAATATTTAACACAATCACCCTTAAGTCAATTGTCTTTATTAATTTGGCCATTATTTGACTCATTTTAATCAAAGAACGGAATTTAATCCTTTTTTACTAAACTTTAATATCCATAGCTCTGTCATTTTATAAGAGCGCCGCAAACTTACTATAGATTCTGAATCAACACACTCGAATTAGTATAAAAACACCTTACATTTTATTTCGACCTTCCCCATACTATTATTATCTGATTATATTTCTACTATAGAGACTTTTTGTTTATAGTAAATCTTTATTTATATTATTTATTCAAGCACACCTGCATACCGTTTGCTCTATTGAATGTTCAGAGACAAAATGTAAAAGTTTCTGATTAAATGGAAATAAAGTAAATGACAATTTCATTTTTCCACTTTGATGATATAATGATAAGAGGAAAAGAAGTAATAAAGTATTATTATTTGTAAGTAATTAGGCTGATATACATAGATAGAGACATAAGAGTACGACAGGAGTAATGAAGGGAGATGATGAGATTAATTCTATACAAGCATGTTAATTATAAAAAGCAGTGGGTATATGACTTATTTAAAGTATAATTTATGAAATATTGGAGTAGTATTTTAATAATGACACAACTGAGTGAGTGCTCATACATTCAATTTTATACATTTATAAATGTGTTAACTAGAATGTGTTAAACAAAAGAATGGGGTGGGAAACTTCCAACTGATACAAACTTGAAACTCGATAAGCCTTTAAAATTCCATAAACATTTTTACATTCATTCTCGTTAAGTCTGATTTCATATTCCGCATAGCTCGTATAGAAAACTCCTCTTGCTGCCTTACATAAAAATATCTTTATTTTATTTATCTTAAACTGTTTCTTATAAGATTACTTACCTTTATATTATAAGAAGAGAAATAATGAATGAAAAAATATTCAAGGTCGTTTAAAGTCTTTAGCGTCTCATCTTAATTACATCTGCCTGTGCCTTGTGGACGAAAGGTGAATTGAGATTTGTTGTGTCGCAATCTCCTAACTTCTCACTTATTTGTATATTCATCTTGAAGATTCCAGGAAATTCTCGTGTGCTTCTGCAGCTTGCAACTCATCACAAGCCACAAAGTGTTTGTAAAGACTTAGAAACACACGTTACTGTTTTACCAGCAGCCGAACACAAACACATCTCAACAAGTCAAAATGGAAATAATAAAAATTGACCAAATTGGTAAAATTGACATTTCTCAAACCTTTTAAATCAATAGCTTTTAATAGATTAATGACTGTAAAATAATTCGTTAGCATAAACTATTGACAGTGACTAGATTAACAATCAGCGTAACATTTAATTAATGATTTTTAACAAAAGCAGATTATTGCATTATGAAATTGTGATAATAATTCTTAATATTTATAATCTTAAACTAGTTTAAAAAGTTTTACCCAGGAGTGCCATAAAAAGCTATGTACATATATAGGAAAAATAACAACGAATGAATTTATTTTTGATTTCAGATGAAGCCTTGAAGTCCTTGCTTGAAGAGAGCATCTTAGCCAAAGAGCAGAGCTACAACATTTACAGCAAATTCCAAGTTGGAGCCGCGTTGCTCTGCGAGGACGGAACGGTGGTTCGGGGTTGTAACGTGGAGAATATCTCTTTCGGTCTCACCATTTGTGCAGAAAGGACCGCCGTGGTCAAAGCCGTGTCAGAAGGTCAGAGGAAGTTCGTGGCCGTGGCCGTGTCTGCAGTTTGTGACGAATTGCTCGTTCCTCCTTGCGGCGCTTGTCGCCAGTTCCTGGCGGAATTCAATCCGACCATGAAAGTTTATTTGGTCAATCCCAAGAGTGGAGATGTGGCGATCACGTCGCTCACCTATCTCCTGCCGTCGTCATTCGATCCTGCGACAGTCAGCCTCTTTAAATGACTTCCAACATTTCTTATTTTAATTTATTCAACTCTGTCGTTTCGACATATTGTAGCCTTTTAAATGTATGTACACTTACCGTTAGTAAAGAAATATGTATGCTATATACTATTACAATTAATTAATCATTACAAATACAGATATTTTAATGAATCTTACAATAAATGTTATAATATATCAGTTTTAGCTATATAGTATAGTCTGAAGTTCTTGTTGAATCCATTTATTTTAACATTATAATAATAGTCAATTAGTAAGTTAAGTTATAGTAGTCAGTGAGCAAGAGTATTCATTAATCTTGTCATGTTTTAAAATGAGTGCGCATTTGAATAAAAATTCCTGAATTAAATCTTGGGTTAATTGTTGATATTACAGATCTTGTTATCAAACACTTTCAATCATAAAAATTATTTCATATAATGCAAACTAACTTATTTTAAGCTATTGATTATTAATTCCATTTACGATGTTAATTTGAAATATTCAAACAATATATCTAATCATCTCATTGTTTCAGTAATCATAAGTAAGTATAAAATGTAACAATGCCCAAGATTAAAAACATCGCCCAAGATTAAAAACATCGATTAAAAATTACCAAAAATTATCTAGCTGAGCTTCCATCCTTGAACACAGTTTGATATAATTAATAGGTATTTAACATAATTATATTAATTAATAAGGATTGCATAGCATATGTTAAATATTAGTAAATTGCCCATTGTTTGTTAAAATGGAACTTGCTAATAAACGTTGTATATGGAAAGTATGTATCATGTTTCCCCAATCCGAGCAAAACAAAAAAAGTTCCAGCCAACGAACCCCAAACCTTGCCCCTTCATGCCAATGCATGCAATGCACTATGCCCACGATGATGAGTCTTTCTATGCATGGCTACCACACGGTTTCTCATCTTAGCAACTCGACCAAACAAACTCCAAGATCCCCATTTGGTTCAATTACTTTTGAAAAGAGCATTTTTAAACATCATTCTTTGCTTGATTGTCATTCACTCCAATCAATTTCATCCATCAGTAATTTCATTAAATCACATCAGTCCTTACAATTTAATTATTATGAATATTACTACTATTAGGTTAAAGTTTATTATTTTTGTAGTTGTCTTTGGATGAATTATTTAATTTTTTGGTTAAAGATTGATTTTTGAGACTTTTCTAACTCTAAAAGTGCCATTATTTTATCTTAAGTACTTACTTAATAAGAATTATTGGAATTACACGTTGAAGAATCCGACTCAAATATCATAATGCCCCGGAGAAGAACATTTGCAGAGGAAATGAAGAGCGAGACAGTTGTTCAACTCATCGAAGACACTCCTTTGCCCCGAATCCGCTCCTCACGAAAGAAAGATGAAGGAAAGAAACTCGAGTCTTCTTCAGACGAAGACGGAGTGGTGAAAGATGAGAGCGAAGGGAGCGGAAGCGACTCCTCGTTCAACCGAAGCAACAAAAGGAACGAAAGGAGAAGAAGAAGAAATTCCTCGTCTTCAAATTCCTCTTCAGAAAACTCGCGGAGCTCAGAACTTCCGCTGAAACAAGAATTAGAAAAAACCACAGCGGCCGAACTTTTGGGATCATTTTCCAATTGGGATTCTGTTGAAGAAATTCATCGTGATGGGTCAGAATTTATTTAAAATCATTCATAGTTTACAATCATTAATTTCATTAAGTATCTACATTTTTTCCATTTTATAACTACGTACGATATTATAAATTTGTTTTATGATTTTTTGCTTTTTAATTAATAATTTAAATGGAATTTCAGAGAAATCCTCAAATTCGTAAGGGCTAAGCAAAAGGTAAATGTCGATAAGGAACTTTGGAATGTCGTTATTTACGCACCTGACTCCAAAAAAGGTTGAATAATTAAACTTTCGAAGCTCTAATTATTGTTGATAATTGATATACATAGTATATAATATGTATAATAATATAAATAGCTTGTCAACATTCATCCTTGTCATTTTTGTCATTTAATTAAACTGAAACCATTTCATTCTTAGCCTAAACTTTTCCGATTTTACATAAATTGTTTTCTTAGTGAGCAATGAAGAAAAGCAGTTGGATGAGTCTCGAATAAGAGATCCAATAGGAGATGGAATCTTCATTGATGAAACAGTGAAAGTCGCCAAGAGAAATCTAAATAAACTCGAGCGACGGATTGTTAGAGAAGGAGGAACGTAAGTTTGCCCATTTAACTCATCTGTCATTAAGATTTAACGATGTTGTCCTTCTATAACAAACTTATGGGTTTTTGACCATTAATAGAGATTGGTTTGATAACGCTGGATTTCTCAAAATTGAACCAAATCCATTAAGATCACAGCCAATCGAACTTTTGCTACCTGAGGATGTTCCAACAGAATTCAATACTTCCACCTTTTTTGTGCCAGTAAGAATTGAAACGCTGAATACAAACTTGAATATAAACACTTAGCTTGCTTTAATAAATGCTTTCTTCAAGTTAAAGAGTAGAGATTCTCTTCATTCTTTAAATATTATAATTATTCTATTTCCAAACAAATGTTTTAAATCTAATCATTTTTCTGACTTGACAATTTTTCAATAAATTAAAGGCCACATTGGATCCATTTCAACAATTTCAATTTGATTCCACGTTGAATTACCAGCTTGTTTTGGAAATTGGAGAAATTCAATTTCGACATTTTCCCCTCTTTAGCAAAGAACATGTGCTTGTTTCAAAACTCGAGTCCTTGTATGAAAAGTATTTAGAAAGGTGAGATTTTCATTGACATTTCGTTTAGTGTAATTAAAATAAAATTTCAGAATCCCATTAATCCAAGTCAATAATTAAGTTACATGTTAATTGTTATAATACAAGCGCGAGTTTTTGTTATTTCCGAATAGAGAAGAGGAAAACATAGGAGAAAGGAGCGAAAAGAAATTGAAAGCCTTGAGAGAAGCTCTCAACTATACGAAAGCTTCACTTGCTGAGCTTGAGAAAGAAGAGAAGGAAGATGCAGAAGAGCGGGAAAAGGAGAAAGAAATGATTAAACAAGTGAAAGATCGGATCAAAATGTATCGGAATCACATTACGAAAACAAAGGTTGAGCGAGACGATGCTCTTTGGGAAGACAAAATCCTCTTTTGCGAAATTTTAGAAGCTTGGAAGCAAATAAAGAAATTGAGAGAAACTCAAGGTCTTTAATCATCTTTATTAAAAATTCAATTCATTAAACCAATTGTCCTTTTTTTTAAATATTCCCATTCTTAGATTTTGCAATTACCGGAGTAAAACTGACGATTGTGAAAATGGCCTTAGAGCCGAACGACATGATCGAAAATGAAATTCTTGATTTAAAAGAAGAGTATGAAGAAAAGTACAAAAGTGAAATGAGCCGTTATAAAGGAAAGTTGAACAATTGGCTTGCCAAACGCGGAAGTTCAGAAGATGAAGAATCTTCTCGGCCGAAACCACCAAAGAAGTTTGATTATGAAAAAACAAGGGAATTTGTCATTAAAAGGTTTATTTACTATTACATTATTAATGATTAATTAACATTGGTATAAATTTAAGCTTTTAGATAAATTATTATGTACTATAATATTAATGCACTATAATTATTAATTATATTTAATTTTCACTTTAATTAGACACAAAGAAATGAAGTCAGGTTCTGGGGATCAAAAGCTTCGGTTTGAATTGGAGAAAAATGGAGTCTCAATTGAGAACGTTAATGAAATTGAAGCCACGCGACTTTCCGTCAAAGAAGAAAATCGAAAGAAATCCCTCAGCGAGACGCAGTTTCAGATCCGAATAATTTTTAATGGAAAAGAAGTATTAATAACATTCTATCATTTCTTTAATAGATCAATTAAATTTATAAAGATTTTTTTAACATGTTTCAATTGTCACAATTAACTTTTCCGGTTATAATTAATAGTTTATTAATATTTAAGTAATAATGTTAAAAACGATTCGAACCCATATTTTGTTTCCATCTAGTTTTATCGATCCATGACAAGGCAATTGGGCCATCATGACACTTCTGTTTACTTCGGACTTACAATTCCCATTGATGTGAGAGAATGGCCTGAAGTCTGCAGATTGGAAATTTATGATATCAAAACAATTCTTAATAGGAAAATTGCTTCAGCAATCATTCCACTCCCTAACAAGTATATAACAATATATAGAATATAAACCTAGTACAATTATGCTCTTTTTTTTAACTCTTGCAAGTTGTATTCTAACTAATAATATATGAAACTACAATTGAATATTATTTTATAAGAAAAGTATTAAACAATAACTTTTTCTTATTTCCGAACAACTTTCTAGAAGAACGACAATTGAGAGAGCGACATTAGAGAAGATACAATTTGAGTCGAAGGATGCGATTAAGAAATCTAATGGAGGAGTTGGAGCTGGAATTGAACTGGATATTTTGGGACATGTGAGCTCATTTCATAACACATAACAGTAACAATTTTTAATTTTACTAATTATTTATTTATTTTACTAATTGAGGATTTTAATTCTACGAATTAGAAATACAAAAATCTATTCACGTCTGGGCACGTGACAACGCGCATTGGATGGTCGGCAGATTCCGATGGAAATGCACTTTGTCCAAGAGGCTATGGAGAAGACAAAGAAATTGCAAACTTGAGGAGAAATTCTATGGATGAGATTGATCCCAATAATCCGCAAAATGTCGATTGGTCGATAACCCAAGTAAGTTGAACTTGGAAATTAAAAATAATTACATTCGGCCTTATATTTACAAATTCTTACATTAAAATCATATTAAACAATTATCAAAAAGGAATAAATAGTTAAAATACATACATCTAATATTAAAATAAATCCTATAAAACATAATTTAAAAATTTAAAAATAAACTGAATGCCTTATATTATTTAATATAAAAAATAAATAAATATTTTGTAATTTTCTCTTGTTTAATTTTCTCAAAGGACTCAACCGTGAAGGAAAGGAGTGTTGAACGAGAAAAAACTCCTACAAGAGGGAAATTAACTTTGAATAATCTTGAGTCAGAATTTGATTTTTGTTCCATGGAAGAAGTCGAGTCTTCACTGCGTCTCCAAGTTCTTCAAATGAGGGATGAAGAAGTTAATGAGCTTCGTTTTCTCAAAATGGTTTCTTCGTCTGATCATCTCATCCCCATTCAACTTTCTAAAGTAAATGAATAACATAAATGTAATCATTTGCCTTAAGACGTAATATGCCGGATTATGATTTACTAATTAATACTGATGGCTTAATTTAAACTAAATTATTAAAGATTTATAAAACTTTTGCATATATATTTTGTATTAGGTATTTTTGTATTTTAATCTTTCATTTGGTTAAAATGTTTGAAAGGAATATGAACGTAAAGTTGGAGAAGAAATGAAAAAGCGGCTGGGCGAAAGGAAAGAAAGTCCGAAACGCCGTTACTCCATTGAAGACGCCACAATTCATGAATCGAATAGACTCGAGAAAATCCGCGAACTTCGCTTAAACGTTCTCCGTCTCTTTGAAAGTCACTTGAAACGGATCACATTTGAAGATTTAGTATTAGAAGAACAATTTCCAGATATAGGGTATTAACTCTTTTAAAAATAGTTTACTTACTAGTAAAATGGTTTAATTATGATTAACCATGTTAATTATAAAAAATAATGCTTTTAAAGATGTTTAATGAGGAATTAATATGATTTAGAACGCTTGGGCTCAACATCATGAGTTTATTTCAACCCAACCGTCCATTGCGACCAACAAGGAAAGAACGTAAAAGACTCCAAACTTTCTCCATCATCGACACGAAGATGAAAGTTCATGTGAATATCGTCAGGGCTTTCAATCTCCCCATGAGAAGAGACGCCGACGTGGGACTCATGAGTAAATTAGTTTAACAAACTAATTTGTAATTTAATATTTCAGATTCATAAATTAATATTTTAATATTAATTAATTTGACTTTTAGCCACAGAGGCTGTAGCTGGGTTGAATAATAATAAAAAGGGCCCAATGAATTACTCAACGCCAAAGCCATTCGTTGAGATTTGGTTCCAGCGGAATGTTTGTCGAACGACGACTGGAGTTGGCTCGAATCCAACATGGAATCAGGAATTGCAACTTCCTTTGATGTATTAATGAATAAAATCCTATTACCTATTATTGTTGTTATTAATATTACATTAATAAATTATGACAAGAAATATACACTTAGGTACTTTTAAGTAGTTAATGATAATTAAACATTGACAGACTTGGAGAAGAGAGCGGCAAAAGAATAGAGAATTTGGATGATTTGGTCTATCTCTTATTGTACGATGAAGTGGCCATGGATCTTTTGGAAGACGAGAGGCGAAGAGAGACGGACATTCATCAAAGATTGGAAAAAAGATGGTTGGGTTCCATTAACATCCCATTTTCTACTTTGTATTCAAATGGAAGGGTAAACACAAAAAAGATTTTGATGAACAAGAAACTTTTTAAAATCTTAAAATGTAATCTCACTTTATCCTACACTTGTTACATCAAATGTGAGTTTTTTTTAGTTTTTAATTATATCTTTGAATTTTTAATTAGATTGAAGGAACTTTCAAATTGAAATCTCCATCAGTTTTGCTCGGTTATGAAGCTCAGGTTTAACGCCGTTCTCTATTCATCTGAATTATTTAAATAAACATTTAAATATATCTGTTCATTTTAGTTACATTTTAGTTTTAATTTGTAATTTAATAATTTGTATTTAGGCTTCAACTTATTTAAGTTTAATTCCTTTTTAAAGGGAATGTCATCTCACTTCCGGTTAAATCCAGCGAATATTCCACAGATGAATTCAGGAGTTCCAGTATCAAACGGAAAAAATGCCTTCATCACATTATTCATGACCATTCAACCTTCTATTAATCCGGCTGTTCCTTCGAAAGTAAGTACGGTGAAAGTCTCTTATAGTCAAGTCGCTAGATGCACAGAAAATGCTTGACTATAGCTGATCTTGACTATAAACGGATCCAAATTAATGCATAAGCGTATGTTGGGACCACGAGAGTCCTTGAACTATAAGCGACTCTTGACTATATCCGCCTAGACTGTAAGCGACTTTCACTGTAATTCTATAATCCTAAAGTAATCCTGATGATAAATTCCAAGCGAAATTTTTCTTAACAATAAATTCTCAAAAAAGCTTTCACCACACTAGCAAATACTTGTGATACACATTGTTAAATAAAAGATTAGTGTACACTTTGCCTTGTGATTTTAAATTTTATTAACACGATAATTAACAGGAAGAACTTGGTACGGGAGAATCGAGTCAAATGCTCGCCCACGTCTTGGCATGGAAATCCTCCATTGTGAAAAAACATCCTTCTCGGAACATTCGGCCCTTCGTGATGACAATTGATGGAGACACGGTTTTATGTACGAGATTCCTCAGTCCCATTCCTCCGCCCGAGTCAATTATGCACAAAGGGAATTTGCTCGAGAAGATGGAAGACTTGGCTCATTATGTCTCGCTTTTCCCTGGCATCCGCGATTGCACTTTAGGGATTACAGACTATCCACTTTGGTTCACGTCGGATGTTTTCGTGATGACTCCAGGAGGCGGCATGGAAGATCACGCCGTTCTCCTCGCATCTTTCTTCTTGCATCTCAAAGTTCCAACTTGGATTGCACTAGGGAATGCCATACCGGATGGACCAACAGCCTTTGTTCTCACTTCTTTCAAGGTTTCAATTTTCCTTATAATTATCCACTTATCGCTAGCACTTTGATTGAATGCAAATTGACAATACCAGTAATAATTGTATTTCAAGTAATTTGTATACCTTAATAAATTTATTGTTGATTTAGATTTTTAATAATAATAAATTTACTTATATTATATTTTAAGGGAGTTGAAGATGAAACTTTGGCTTCTGTGTGGAAAAAGGCCGTTTTAATTTGGAATCCCTCAACTGGAGAGTTTTTCAGCGTCAATGATAGTTTTTGCCCACTACAAAAGTTATGGGCTCTAATTGGGAAATCAAATGTGAGTTTTTCAACCAGTTTTTCATAATAATATACATAATTAAATTTAATGATCAATCTTTTGATTCTAATTAGTATTTTTGTGTTTGAATCATTCAATTATAATACGATTTAGATATGGGGCAATGTGTCTGAATTGGAAAGGCCTCATCAATTAGATTGGGAACTTGGAAAATCCAAATTTTGGCTTCCACTTTTTAGTAAACCAGTTGGGGAACATAAACTTCCATCCGTTCAACCTGAAAATATAAAGCAAGTTTTTCAATTATTTTTTATTTGATTTTATTTTACCTAATACTTCCTTCCGAATTGATTAATCAAATTTTATAATTATAAAAGAGTTTAAATATTATATTGATCTTTAGATGTATTATTGGTAATACTTCTTGTTATGTAAAAAAGGATCATTTTCATTAAGGTATAAAACGGCCGATCAAGTGCAAGCCAACACTTTGGCCCAAAGACTCGAACGACACTTGAAGGATGTTTTTATGCGCTGGAGACCTACGTCAAAGTATTCTAAATTTCTTTCATTTTTCTTAACTAATTAATTCGAACTAAAATCACTTGAGCTTTTTAAAATTGTATTCTTAATACTTTTCTTAGAACAAATTGGAATCGCTACTGCAGTGGGATTTTAAGACGACTTTTGCCACGACTTGAAAAGAACCGAATTAAAAGGAGTGAAATTGAAGTGCCTGATTCTCCTCAGAGTCTCCAATCCTCACCATTGTCAATTAACGACGAACATCTTGGGGAGTTGAAAGAAGTCATTTCTTCTTATCAGGTCATTGCACTAATTTATTTTTTTCTCTCAATTTAACAGTGTGTTATATAAAAAAGTTCTTAAGTTAATTTTGTCTTGTAGATGACGGGGTTTCCTCTTCAGCAGCCTTATGTGAGCACAGAGTCAATTGTTGAAGCCGTGCATTCTTCTGGAGTTCACACAATTGACAGCCTTGATGTGGAGTTTGCAATTGCCGTTTATGCTCAAGCATATCCAGCGAGCGTTTATTCGCTATGGGTTTACGTTGCGGCCCTTCATCTGAGAAAATGATTGATTGACTGATCCTGATATACAATAAGTTTCAACCAAAGTCTCTCTCTTTTGTTGTACTTTCCTAAAAAATCAATCTTAATTTTATGTATTGTAAATGTCAGTTTAAATTCTAATTTTTGTCATTTTGAAAGTTTCATAAATAAACGCATTTTAAACAATTTGAAGGCTGTAAAATATTATTCAATTTTCTTCTTGATTAAAATAAGGTTGTGGAGGATATCATTATATTAAGTTTTATAGAGAATTTGACAACGAATTTAAAAAAAATTATACTTTTCATATAAAATTGTTGGCAATAGTTATTTACAATATTAACAAATAGTTTGACTAAAATATCCTCTAGAAGTCAAAAATATTTTCAATAAATAATGCGTTATTTTTGTAAAATAACTCGTCTATTCTAAATAACCTTATATAAAATCTACCTATTTTTAGGAACTAGGCTATATTCTCTACTAAATCCATTAATTGTATTTGTTTAGTCAATTATTAACATTACAATCAATCAATTTCAGTCTAACATTGTGGATTATGGCATTAAATTACGTTTACTTCAACTAATACCTGACCACAAGCGCGAGAGAAATCCATTCACAATCATAAGTTCATCTTCATTTCATCCTTAATTAATTATTTAATTATCTTTAACTTATTTAATTTGTTCATAAAATATGTTGTTTCTTCTTCAACTATGACTTATATAATTTAGAATTAAATATTTTAGTAGTTATAATTATGTAGGAGCCGGGGTATATATCACTATATATCCAATCTCTTTTAGACTTTGTACAATAAGGAAAAGCGAAGGAGGGATCTGGAGTTGGTCACGGTCACGTGTTGAGACAGGTTATGTAAAGTAGCATACGCCTCGTGGCCTTTGTAGCATCCTTGAGAAAAGCTGATTACTTTTTCTTGTGATAAATCTTATGAAATGTGAAATAATTGAAATTTTTAATTTAATTTATTGAAATAAACATCTAAAAATAATATTTTATAAAGTGTAGATAAAGTTTTAAAAATTAGGATATTATATTTATATATTTATACTTAAAAACTTTATTACTTTCCTTTTAATTTATACATTTATAAAATTAATGTAAGATTTCATCATGACTGATTCAGGTATTAATGAAAAAATTTAATAGTATTTATAAAACTAGAAAGTACTTATTATTGATGTTAAGAATAGTATTAATACACAATATTAATTTTAAAATACCTAATTGAATCTTATTATTGCTAATTTATTATCAATTAAATAAATATCCTAATAAAAATATGAATATTAAATAATTCGATTTAAACTTTCCGTAATTGACTTTATTTCAGAATTGAACAGAATTGCACTTATATTAAAAAACAAACATGATGACAAAAATTTTATTGAAGCCTTCTGATTGGAAATCGGTAAACTTAGTTTTTTCAAAAAATTAAAAATAAAGATAACAAAGTTGCATATTATCAATTGCAATATTTCAATATTTCAATTTAAACTCTTCAAACGAAGAATCCATGAATAATTTAGTTCAAATTTTACGGAAACTTAAATGGAATTCTGCTGCGGATGAAATTGAAAATAAAACTGAAAATCCAATATCTTCAAGCAATTCAACACCTCAAGCACAGTTAAATCCTGAACAACTAGAGGCAAAACATGGTTTAAAAGAAGATTCTACAAATATAAGCCAAGAAAGCAATATTGTTGGGAGAGGAACGCTCTTAAAAGAAGGAAGTGAGATAGAGGATGTTTACGTACAAACAAAAGCATTATATTTAGATGAAGTTCAGAGACGAGGGAAAATTAAACAAAAATCCCAAATCATTGGCGATGAAGTAAAAGTAGATGGTCCATTAAAAATTGTAGACTCAAGTGCTGTGGCTGAAGATGTCCAAATACATTCTGATGATAAAAGACTTGTGCATGTTGAACAACAATCTCAGATCATTGGCGAGCGCTCAGAAATAAATGCGCCTCTTAAACTCAAAGGCGTGCAAGCTATAGCTGGAGTAGGTGTTATGTCATCAAAACAAAGTCATTCTTCTAAAGTAAGACTTCCAATTAATCTTGAACAATATCAAAAAGAGAGACTGCCTATGCTGGCGTCAGGAAGGTCAAGTGAATTAATGCGGGTTGTTGAACGTAATAGTTATGATGACCTTAGTGAGAAACATGATTCTAATCATTTAAAGAAAATTGCGACTGTTTCTCTCAATATAAAAAAAGATTCACCGGTTAGTAAAAGCTTAGCAACTATTTTTGGTGATCATGTGCAAATTAACGCCCCCGTGCATATTGAAAAGTCGGTAGTCCAAACCACGCTTATGCAACAAGCGCTGCCGAAGCCATTGATTCACCTTCCTGAAATTTGGCACCTACCTCCTAAAAACGAAAATTTTGTGGGTCGTACGGATTTATTAAGTCAGGTGACAAACCAGCTTCAAAAAATGGATCAACCCGTTCTCTTAACGGCTTTACACGGTCTAGGGGGCGTAGGAAAAACACAAGTTGCGTTGGAGTTTGTTCATAGAAACGAAAACTATAAAAATTATCAGGGGGTCGTTTGGTTTAATGCCGAAAATAGGGATCGATTACAACAAGAATATATTGAATTAGGTCATGGGCTTCATATACTCTATGGTTATGAAAAAGCTTCCATCTCTGAACAAGTAAAACAGGTTAAAAAGTGGTTAGAGGATCCGAGCCGATCCGGTTGGCTATTAGTTTACGATAATGCGTCAGAATATGGTGGAGAAAAAGGCATTGGTGATTTAATCCCAATAAAGCAAGGGAAGGTATTGATCACATCTCGTTATAATATAGGATGGCCACAACACAGCATAGATGTAAACGTTTTTACACCTAAAGAATCTAAAGCCTATATTGAGAAGGTATTGGGCAAGGCTCTTTCTGATGAGCACAAGTGCAGTGAGCTTGTTGAAGCACTTGGTCATCTGCCTTTAGCATTAGCTCAATCAGCTGCCTATATTAAGAAAAATAAATTGAGAATTGCACGCTATTTGGAGCTTTATGAAACCAGAAAACAGACTTTATTAGCGGATACAACATTATCAAGAGAAACTCTACCACCGGATTCTGCTCGAATGGTTGTATTCATTACCTGGGATATCACTATGGATAAAATTCATCAGGAGTCGCCTTTAGCAAAGAATTGGTTACATAGCTGTGCTTATTTAAAAAATAATGATATTCCTGATTTTTTATTTGAAAAATTTTCCGAAGATCAAGGCAATAATCCCAAGGACGAAATTTATGAGGAAGCACGAGGAACACTTAATAGCTACTCTATGATTAATGTTGAGGACAAAAATCATTGTATCTCTATTCATAATGTGTTACAAGAAGTCATCCAGCTAAAGTTAGCAAGTGAAAAAACAAATGAAGCGATTATAGCAAACACCGCTCGATTATTACATAAATCTTTTCCGAAAAATGACACTATGAAAGATTATGCTACACAGAGAAAGTTATTACCTCATTATGAAGCTTTATTGCCATTGTTAGTAAAGATGCTAAATAAAGAGATAGGATTTTCAAAAGAAATTTATAAAGTCTTTTTAAAACACATGGAATATCAAGTTAACGCTTATGAGTCTTTAGAAATGCCTAAGAAAAAAAAGAAATTGCTGAAGCTAGTTTTAAAAATTTTGGAGCGTCCCTTTTCAACCTTGGTAACGCTTATGGGTCTTTAGGAGCGCCTGAGAAACAAAAGGAATTATTGGAACGAGCTTTAAAAATTGAGGAGCACCACTATGGCTCTGATCATCTTGAAGTTGGTAAAACCCTTGTTAACCTCGGTGACGCTTATAGGTCATTAGGAGTGCTTGAAAAACAAAAGGAATTGTTGGAACGAGCTTTAAAAATTCTGGAGCACCACTATGGCTTTGATCATCTTGAAGTTGCTAAAACCCTTGTCAACCTCGGTAACGCTTATTGGTCTTTAGGAGTGCCTGAGAAACAAAAGGAATTGTTGGTTCGAGGTTTAAAAATTCTGGAGCATCATTATGGCTCTGATCATCTTGAAGTTGCTAACACCCTTGTCAACCTCGGTAACGCTTATTGGTCTTTAGGAGTGCCTGAGAAACAAAAGGAATTATTGGAACGAGCTTTAATAATTGAGGAGCACCACTATGGCTCTGATCATCTTGAAGTTGGTAAAACCCTTGTCAACCTCGGTAACGCTTATTGGTCTTTAGGAGCGCCAAATAAACTAAAGGAATTACTCAAGCGAGCTTTAAAAATTCTGGAGCACCATTATGGCTCGGATCATCTTGAAGTTGCTAAGATCCTTTTCAACCTTGGTAACGCTTATGGGTCTTTAGGAGTGCCTGAGAAACAAAAAGATTTGCTGGAGCGAGCTTTAAAAATTCTGGAGCACCATTATGGCTCTGATCATTTTGAAGTTGCTAAGACTCTTCTCAACCTTGGTAACGCTTATTGGTCTTTAGGAGTGCCTGAGAAACAAAAGGAATTGTTGGAGCAAGCTTTAAAAATTATGGAGCACCATTATGGCTCTGATCATTTTGAAGTTGCTAAGATCCTTTTCAACCTTGGTAACGCTTATGGGTCTTTAGGAGTGCCTGAGAAACAAAAGGATTTGCTG
>VJMY01000830.1:0-29697 GCA_009869795.1 Neelides sp. FZ-2019
AAGACCTAATATTACATCTACAGTTTCCATGATACCAGTAAAGCGAGCATTAGAGTTAATTATTGAGTTAGGTTTATCAAGACATGCTTATCTGACTATAGGAGAAACGACTAGTGATTACGGACACGATGCATTTCCATCATATTATGCAGTTCAACAATATAAACAAGAGTGTAGACCAAAGAATGAGTCTCTAATTATCAATCGTGCGGTGGAACATCGAACAATGGAAACACAGCACTCAAATGCTTCCAAAATTATCAGAAATTTTCAAATATTTTAAATTTAAATGAGGAAATAGTTAGAAAATTTGAAATTATTTTAATGGCTATATCTTGTCAGCTACCCGTGGATGGAATTAAATTTGGTAATTTTTGCAAGGAATTGGCACATGAATATATAAGTCTTTATGATTGGTTTCCAATGTCTGCCACCGTTCACAAAATATTGATTCATGGTCAAGAAATTATAAATTCTTCAATTTTATTAATTGGCATTTTAAATGAGGAAGCAGCTGAATCGAAAAACAAAATTTATAAAAATATTAGATTATTTAATTCAAGAAAAATCAGCTGTTTGGCATTTTTACACGTTCTCTTGAATCTTCCGATCCTCTTTTATCAAGTCTTAATTTAGATAAAAGACAAAAATTTAATAAAAAGTTGAAGCTACCTAGTAGTGTATTAAAGTTATTACAAGATTCCGTTTCTTTTCCAAGCAATAGACAACTTGTTGAAAATTTTAATTTAGATGAAGATCAAATACAACCTCGCGGCAAAAGGAGCTCCAGTCCACAGCAGTTTCTTTATGAATTTCACATTCAATTGCAATGGTCCTCAATGGTGTTTTTTCCACCCATAAGTGCACGAATGCCAAAATCTGCCATAGCTCGAGATGGGAACCCGAAAAGAATGTTCCTTTTCGCAAACTGTGCCTAAATAATTAAATAATAATAAGTAAATAATAAATAAAGAATAAATTACTAAATTACAATATACATACATTAATAAATATTAAACTTACGAGTATTTACACGGAACTCGCTTTCTTCTTTTGAGAAAATGGCCATTACAATCAAATTTAAATCCGTCAATTGAACTCTGGTTTTTCCTCAACTTCAAATATCCGTCACAATTTTTAGGACATTTTAATTGTTCACATTTAGGTATTAATCCTAATTCCTGAATCTTTTCAACAAGGTTTCCCTTCCACTTCCATTCTAAAATAGTCTTTAAATTAATATTAGACATTTAAGATACAAAAAAGAAAATCAAGCAAGCGAAAGAAACGAGAGAAAGGACTGAAATAAAGTGAAAGAGCAAGAAAAACCAATCATGCATTGAAAAGCAAGAAGCGCGTAATTCAATTGTGAATAACTAATGAAATAAATAATATAATTTAATCTACTTTAATCAAAGGTAACTTATTAATTATAATTTTCCACCTCTTTTAACTATCAGATTCGTAATCTCCACTATCGATTTAGGAAGAAAACATATCAAAATTTACATTTCTGGTCTCCGCCGGTAAAACCGACTTTAGCCCTCATGTATGCAAATTGCCACCTGTTTTTAAACCACATGGAGCTCAAATTGTTTCCAAAGAACAGTATTATTATAATTATTTTCAAAAATGAATCATTCGGAATCCATAAATTTGATTAATTATCTTGACCAATAAGATTAAATTTAAATGATGAGTAAACAATGGGTAAATGATGGGTTGGTTTTATTGGTAAATATTTATTTAAATATTGAACTACTAGTCATCTTGTTCGCATTAGTTAATTAATTTTCACTTATATTTTATTGATTAGATGATTATAATGTCTATTTCATCTGTTAGAACTCCTAGATAACTTTAGTAGAAATGTACATAGTTACCTACCTTCATAAGATTATAATAATTGTTAAACGTGCTAAACGTGAAATATTTTATGTCTTCTAGGCACAATGCACGTATGAAATTGATTAAGACAACAAATACAATTAATTGTAATAATTGAAGTTTAATTTACTAAATGTTTTATTTATGACGATATATTACCTTTTTATGGTATTCTAACAAGCTGCATTATAAATTCCAACAATGTAAAATATATAACATTTTCAATGAATACTAAAAGATCTAATTAAAAAAATAATGACTATACTTGCTTAAAATAAAATTTAAGAAGACATTACCTAGGTATATGGCCTTATTATTTATTATACATCTAATTGTTATAATGTGGCTATTCTGGCTATTAAACCAATAAAAACACTTTCTTATTTATGCAACGAAACGAAGGATCCTCTTGAACAAAGTTTTTTTGATTTATCTAAAAACATGGATTTTGATAAAAATAAAATAAAAATATTTATAGCTCAACAAGATCGTCATTGGAAATTATTCAAAAATCTGAAACATTCATGCTCAACTTTTAAATTCATGCATTATTTATTAATTTACGGTCAGTACATTGTTATCCTTCCATTTAAAGTGACAAAAACATGTCAACTGGGAAAAATTTTATACCATGAAAAATCATACCATCTTTACAACGTATAAATAATTCAATTAAAAAATAAATTTGTTCAAAAATTTTAAAAATTAATACTATTTTCTACAACTTTTTATGTTTGACTTTTAGATTTATTGTAAATTATTTTCTTTGCTGATTGTTTTGCATCTTGTATTGAGAACTTATAATGAAAAAACAGACCTTGTAGATCTTGAAATTATGAAATGGTTTAATCGTATTTCTTTTATTGCATTTGGATTATATGTTGTGACTGCGATCATAACATTTAACGTAAAAAAAAATTTCTTCAAAAGATTTTTTCAACAAGCAGATGAAATAGAATTTGAACTTGAAAAGCTTAATATATCATTAAAATCAAATAAGGTACTGTGCCTTAAATATTTCTTGACATCATCTTTTTAAATTTCATGGTATCCTGGAATCTCGCATAGTAGCAAAATGTTTATTATAAATTTTTGAATAGGATTTTTATAAAGAAAAGTATAATTTGATTGAATATTATGTAATAGTTTACACTTTATCGATTCCAGGGTAATTTTCCCACATTTCCATGAAAATAAAAAAAAGATCAGGTCAAAAGAAGTATGTAACGGACAGTATTTTTATTACAATTATAATTCTAGGATAAATTTTGGTCAATAAGTTTACCTCTGCTATTTTTTGTAACCGGAATTTTCCACGTTTGCCTTAGGAAAAAAGCTTCTTCTTTATTGTTATATAAAAATGATTATTATGATCTGTTGGTTAAATTTGGTCTTATAGAATTAAACTTTCAAGGTATTTATAATGCGTCCTCAATTTAAAATGTCCATCAATAAGAATTTTTACTTGCATAAATGAATTAATATACAATCATTAATTGTAATAGGAGAAAATACTATTGAAATCATTATTGGTATATTTTCATTTATCCTTGATTTATTTGCATGGAATGCTTGTTATTTCGCCGATGCTTGCCGTCTCATTTTCTCGCTTATTATGTGGAAAATATATAATTCTTTAAATCAAGCCCTAAATGATGAAACTGTTAAAGCCAATCAAATCAACAAGGTTACCATCTTTCAAATATCATTTAATACCAAACATAATTAACAGCAATAATGTCAATTTGAATTATATATTGCATTTAAGGTTGTTAAGATCCATTTTAAAACAGGAAATTTATTGAAAATAGCAAATGAACTCTTGGCACCGATAACATTTGTAGGTACAATTTTTTCCACAATTTACTTCAGTTATCTTATCAGTTATCTATTATCGGGTTTGGGAAGTTGGGCAACTAATATCGTTGTAGCTCAGTTTTTCATTAAAACTATTTTCATCTTTTGGATCACTGCAGATATGAATATCCAAGTAAAAATTGACTTTCTCCTTAGATTGTTATAAGTAGTCACGTACATATTACATATGACACATATGTGCTTATGCATGATCTTAGTAAATAAATATGGAATGAAATAACATAGCTTTAGTTAAATTAATAAGTATTTGTTACAATTTCATTAATATTATAAAGGCTCATCAAATATCCGATTGGCTGGAAAGAATATGTTCAAATTTACAAAATGAATCTTTAGACATTGATTTGAAGATTCTTCAAATCTTCACTTCGCAGATTTATTGCAAGGATGCAATTGGTTTTAAAGGATTTAATTTTTTTGTGATCACAAATACATTCATAACTACAGTAAGTTCATATATTCTCATTACAAAAATTTCTTAAAAATTAAATCAATTGCCACTATTATTTTTAATTACAGATTTTGAGTCTTGTTCTCACATATACAGTTGTCATCGCCCAATTTTCAGAATCTTCACATGAAGTGCATTTCAACTAGGATTTCAGTAGTTCATAATTGAACAAATTAGCATAGAATAAATACTAGATACTCTTTTAATAATATACATAGCATAGCTCAGTGGTCTATTAGATATACTATATACCACTCTGGGTGCCACTATTTGGATTAAAATTAAATGCTCATTACACATATACGAATAAGTCACTATGTCGTTATAAAGGCATGAAACATGCAAAATTCCATCATATAGATAAAAAACAGTAGTAAAATTTAAGAAATTTCATAAACATTTTTCTGTAAGCAAATTACAAGTATTTTAGAATTCATTATAGTAAAAGTGGGTTAAAGCAATCCAATCAACTGTATATGTTATACATTAAAAATAAAATATATTGAGCAACATTTTCCAGTACTTTATTCTTCCCTATTTAATCATTTTTTCACTATTTCATCACATACATGATCATTTTTTAATTCTTATTTACAGACGCGTATAATACATTACATTGATCTTATTATTGTAAGTACATCAAGGAATAAATATCCATTAAATAGTAGACGATTTATACAAATATTAGCCTGGGCGGAAGGAAATACATTTAAATTTCATGGCCGAACTCTATAGACATATTCAAATTCACTCGAACTTTTTTCTTTGCAATGTTTTTCCTCGAAATGATTACATTTGAGTCAACATCAAGATGAGCAGAATATCCCCGCGGTCCGTCGCCTTTCTTCGTCAGATTGTGTTTGATTGACATGCTTTTGATCGACTTGCTCTCCGACTCTCTCTGAATTCCCTCGCTTCAATTCTCCTCCTTCTTCACGTATTCTTTCGGGTTGACTTTGGTCAAGGAAGGAAGGATAGAAGAAGCCATAATTTTCCAGGGCTTACATGGTCTCTTGCTTTGGGAGGAATTCGCTTTTCCTTTTTCTTGACCATGATCGTCTCTTTGTAGCTGAAGCTTTTGATTTCGACGTGCGTGCAACTGAATACTTTTTACAACGAGAATAGCGACGGTTATTTTTCAATTCCATGATATTTGTATGCTTTAAGTGCTAAAATGATTTGATTTGAATCAAATTCACTTTCAGGAATTTGCAAAGCAATTTTCTCTGAATGGCTTTGAAAGTTTGATTCAAATATGTATATCCATTGTCAACCAAGTATAATTAATAAAATAAAGTTCCTTTGTCTTTTATGACCCCAAAACTATTCCCCTGTAAAAAACCAGTCATCCCCATCCCTGATTATAATAATAATAATAAATAATAAATGACTTACATTTATTCAGTGAAAATACAGAATTATTTTAAAATTACTTACAAAACATTAATATTTGCTGACATTAATTAATGGGGCAGAGATTTAGATTTTAATAAATGACATTATTTTCAGCTATTAATTAATGAGAAGTATTGCAATCAATATTAATACGGCAATACTTTCATAACCATATTCTAAACATACAAAGTAATTAAAAATTGGAAAGTTCATAAAATTAATTTAAAGGCCTTCAATGTCTTCCAACGCGATGATATCAAAGTCATCCATTCCAAGTTCAGTCTTGCGTCTAAAATAATATATTACGTTATATATACTACGTTATTACGAACATGTGAATATTTGGAGATTGAAGATTAATAGTAGTACATCAAAGGATTAAATAAAAGAAATAATTATTTATTTGAAATTAAATCTCACTTTTGAATATCAGACTTTTGTGATGCAATCTCTTCCACGACCATCGCCAGAGTTCCCTCGATCGTTGCCAACTTTCCCTCTATCGTGTCCAACTTTCCCTCGATCGTGACCACGGTTCGTTGGATCGTCGTCACAGTTCCCACGATTGTGGTCAAAGTCTCCTGGATTGTAGAAACCGTCTGGCGTAAAATGCGCATATCTTGTCTCATATTATTTATGACCTGCCTGCTAAAAAATAAAAAAAATAGAAGATGTCATTTAAATTATTTATATATTTTGATAAAATTTGATAAACTCTATTTGAGGGAAATAAAAATCTCACATTCGTTCAATATATTGCTTTTTTAGTGTTTTAATCTAGCTAAATTTTTTACTACATACTAAAAGTTGAATAACTAAAGTAAACATAAAATCAAAGTATTTATTTAAAAAATAAATTCTAAATGAAATAAGTAATTACTAGAGATGGACCGAATGTCATTTTGGCCGGATAGCCGGATACCGAACATTCGGCCTTTTCTTTGGCCGGATTGCCGGATATTCGTTCGCCGGATTTTGCCCTATACCTTATATGTATTTTTGAAAAATACAGTTTTTCAAATAAACTTTCATAGAAGTCTAATGTAAAATTCTTAATTTTTCTATTCAAATTAAAAAGTTGTAATTAAATTTCTCTAATAAAAATATTTAATAAATAATAAATTATGCCATTCAAAATTAAATAAATGTTAATAAAATTGAATTTAAATAGAAAATTATAATTAAAATCAAGGTATATTGACAAATTAATTGCCACTTTAAAGTAATATATATAATAGATATAATTATTTGCTTATTTTGTGCATATTTGAAGGAAAATACGCAAAAAATTCGGCTGCCGGATTTTTGGCAAAATTCGGCCGGAGCCGAATGTTCGGTAAAGTGGCCGGATGGCCGGATTCAGTATATCCGGCTCCGGCTCCGGTCCATCCCTAGTAATTACGTAAGGATCTGTTCAAAACCTCCACCTAATCCTCTGTTAAGAACAATCATATTGAATTTAAAGTCTAACTTTGTTTTGTAAAGGAAAATTCGGTTAACTCTTATTGTTTACTAATGGAATTACAAAAGTTCGGAGATAATAAATGAAATAAAGGTATTTTAAAATCAAACATGAGCAAGATTTATCTAGTTATTTGAAGGGGTAAAGCGAAAGAATTTACATTTAGCATTGCTAATTATTTCTTTCTTAGGTTGTATTGTTATAAATAATATAAAATAATAAAATAAAAATTATTTACTTACAGAAGTTCCAATTGCTCTTCGTTGAAATCAAGTTCATTTTCTAATGGTATAGCAAAATATCTATTATTATTTCTATCGCGCATTTTTGAAATCAAGGAATTTGAGTGTGTTCAGTATTTTTTATAAGAGTGAAATTTTATTAAGAATATTATTAAGAATATAATTCGGATGAGAATACAGATTTTTTTGTTTCGAGAATGGAAATTGAATGAGTAAACCTAAGAAACACTTTATATATATATATAATATCTTTACAATAATATTATAAAGTATTATTAAATATAAATACATAATCTTTAAAGATATTTCACGTATGTATTACATGAGATTTGTAACCAACAAGGATACAGATCTTTCCCTATACACTGAACTTTACACACTCTTAATCCATTTTTGTATAAAATTACACGAGATCAATAAACATATCATTATTTCTATAGGTTTAAGGAAATACTATTATGTATATAAATATTCCATGATTAACTGCCTTATAAAAGATAATGTTACTTGTTATATTCTCATAGTCAACTTCTCGGAATCAGTATTATTTTTAAATGATTTGACAGACTATACATATTCATATAGGGTGAGTCATACCATAATAACGAATTTTCACATGAACATGAAAATTTTATTTGATTATATTTTTTATATTATTTTAATACATAGTGTACATAGTAAATGTTATGTCGCATATGTTGCATACTTAATGTTATTGTTATTTGTATCAATTATAATTGTTCATTTACCCAGATTCTAAAAAATTATCAGCTTTTTTGAAAGTTTTGAGTCAATAGCAATTTAATTAATTAAGGTCGTCACCTTATTTACCTTAAACTTTGTTTTAATGCAACTAATTAACTAATTAATTTCTTGATAAATTGGTAAAATCTTGAAATGAATTGAAATGAGTGAAAATGAAACTTGAAAATAACAAAGTAAACAACGAAGCAAGCTAAGCCTTCTCTTTTTCACTTTCTCAACTCCCGCTATTTGGTTCCTATGAATTTTTTAAAAATTGAGGTAAACGCAATTAGAAATTAAATTTTAACCTCAAGGAAAATTTCATCTAATATACATATACCTATGTATGTGTATCAGACGCTAATTCTGTGGGCATTTCTGCAGGATTCTTCACGTCATTATGGGGCAAAGTCGTTTGCCAACTAATCGGGCTCTGCTACCTATCTGATCCTATTCTAATTCTAATCTGAAGTCATGTGAAACTAGCTAAGCGATATTTTGTTGCACTTGACTTAGAAATTGGCTAAGCGGCAGTCAAGTCCCGACCAGTCGCAGAGTTGGATTAGTGAGGAAAGTGCAGGAGCGTGAGTCCGGGCGAGGAAATGCAACCCGCCGTCGTTTCTTCACTCAACCACATCCCGTCTCCGCCCCCGTCTCCTCCCCGATTCCAATTCCAACAATACGACAATCGGGTCGGTGATCCCGAACGTGAGGCGGCGGGGAAATGAAACCAGCCTTCCCTCCCGACTTCTCACTCAATCACTTCCCGCACCTGCCACCTACTCGATTCCAATGACGCCGATATGTCTTTCCATTAAGCTTAATCATGGAATGACTGCTATCTTGTTGATAAAACAAGGAATCAACATAAATGTTTTCGATGAAAACTTTCAAACACCTGCACCTGCATTTATTTGGAAATTGAAATGGGATCAGTTGAACTTGTAGAATTATTGATTGAAAGGGACTTATCTGTTGATGCTTTAGACGTTTCTAATCAATCTCCGCTTTTTTATTATTTAGGGTACTTTGAATAGTACAAAGTTAGTGCTGATCTAAAATCCCAAATACAGTAAATACAGTTGACACTTCTAAAGATTTTACTCCATTGCATATTGCTTGTAATTATGGGTATACTAAAATAGTTCAGGAACTAATCACTCAAAACTCGTATATAAATTACATTGGATATTTAGCAAAGGTTTATTTACTGGATGTTTACAAAATCGATTTTTTTGATTTAACGAATCAGGTTTAACTATGTTCTGGTATGATAATTTAAAATTACTAAGCACTAAAAATGATTTTATAAATTCTATTTATATGAAACAAGAAAAATTTCAACCCTTCTAAAGATATAAATCCCAATCAAATTAATGCAAAAAGAATCAAAAATGTAAATTTCTCTTTAAAATTTCAATCTTTTAACTCTTGTTTTATATTCATTCTTTTTATTTTGAGTATTTCAATTCTTTTATTTTTCAATGAATTTACAAATATTTGTATATACAGAGGAGAGGTTCCAATTTTCAATATATACATATATTTAAGGTTCATTGTACGAATTAGTCAGGATCATCGTAAACACTCATCGTAGGCATTTTACACTTCACCATTCTCGTCGTATTAGTTTTAATCTTATGAACCATTTCATTGTTACCTTATCATCGTAGTATGTTTTCTTCTTATATCATATTAATCTTATATGTTATATGTTTATACCCAATTTAATCTTAATATTTTATTAAAATTATAATATTAAAATAAGTTAAAAAATGTATTATTAGTTTAAAAAACCATGTAATGTAAACTGATGTGATCTGACTGTTATGTTGTTTATTTATATTCAGCTAATATGAAATTGTAAAATTATTAAAATAATAGATAGTAATAAGTCTGACTCTGAAAACCATTACCTTCAATGATCATTTGTTTCAAATGTTTTAAGGTAAAAGATAAAATTGAATAATTGAACATTTAAATTGAAAATAATACACTGAGAAAGGAATAGTGATATGAATAAGTCATACAAGAATACTGTACAATGGGTAAGTATTAAGAATAAAATGGTGTAAAATGAGATAGGTCTATGATGAATTGCGTAATATAAAAAGGTATATGATGGAAACGCTTACGAAGAGAACGATTGTCCCCGTGGAGACAAAAACCTTATCGGTTGTTCTTTTGTCCCAAGCGGAGGAAAAAATCTGCCCTTCGCAATGCCGCAATTATCTTGTCTTTAATAAACTTATCTCGTTTTTCTCTGATTAAAGTTGCAAGTCTATTCATTTCATCTGCTCCATAAGCTCTTAGAGATATAGAAGATCAATATTTTTCAATTTTAAGTCTGAAAGAAAACCTAAGCTGAACTGTTTCTTAGGATAACATTTAAATATAACTTCAAATTAATCAGCCTTATAATATACCAATCGTGTTTAAGAAATACTGACATTGCATGTAGGATTATTAGACTCTTTACTACTGATCCTCCCCTTTCCTCCTCCCAATATTCTAACCAAGTTCTACTGGAGAAAGAATTGAGTTTTTGAGAATATCAACTAATCCTAATATTTAAGAGATAAATATAAAAGAACAGTTTGGGTGTATGGAAATCGAATCTGGGTTATGTGGTTCTAGAAATGCAAAAATGTTTACAATAGCTAATTTCGGAATATTTACGCATGCTGCTCTAGTGAGGAAAAAATGAAGAAGAATATAAAATAAATGGGAAGTTTAAAGTGATGACACAATTACATTTTCCAGGTGCTTTCTATTTTAGTTGTTCCTTTGGGTTTAATATCATCGTTAGAGATGGGTAAAATAAAACTTTTAGTTCCATTTGTCAATCAGATAAGTTTAATATAATTTATATGTTAATAATTTCTATACACGTTATGAGAAGTATATTAAATATTTGAATTTGGAAAGATTATTTTTAATTAATGTCTAGTTCAAAATGAACTTGTTTATAGGTAGGTATAAAAAATACAATGTTCAATATTTATACAGCAATTAAAAAGATAAATACATTTTGGGATAATAATCTATAATTAATTCCTAAATATCTAATTCAATCCACAATTCCACAAGGATAAAGAAGTCAAATATTAGAACTGAGTGTAAGTTTTTTCTCATTTCAAGGGGTTTTAAGATTAATAAGAGTTTCATTAATCATGAGCTTGATTATATTTACAAATTTATTAAAAGATAAAGCCACTTTAAAATATTGAAATAAGTCAAAAAAATATTGGAAAAGTCTTCAATTAACAATCGTAAATTGGAATTATATTACATTAGATACAAAGAAAGAAAATGGGTATGCGGATTCCTATTAATATTTTATGCATAATCGTGAAATAATTGTCAAAAACATAAAATATTACATTTTTAACATTTTCAATATTTAGCATTGTGCATTTAATAAGAGTGAAAATATTCTCTATATTATGAATTGCAGACTCGAACGCTAAAAGCACAGTTCAAACAACAGCAACTTCTAGAAAAAACACAGAAAAGGACATATTAAAAAATGGAAAGAAAGAAACTACAAAGAACGAAAAGGAAATAAAAGAACAAGCAATCAAAGAAAAGGAGAATGCAAAGGAAATGAACAAAGAACAAAAAAAGAAGGAAAAAGAGAAAGCAAAGGAAAATGAAAAAAAAAGAAAAAATCAAGCAAAGAAAGAAAAGGAGAGAGCCAAAGAATTAGAAAAAGAAAAGAAAAATCAAGAAAAAGAGAAAAAAAATCAAGAAAAGGAAAATGAAACGAACAAAGGAACGATTGAAGAAGAGAGCATTAAGGAACAATTGGTTGAAAAGATAAACGAGCGTATGGTTGAATCTGTCCATAGCGTTCTAGAAGGAGAAGACGTTGGGGAAGTGTTAAGCGATTTTGTCGGAGGAACCGTTGGGGATTTGGTTAGTATTACAATTGGAAAAATAGATATAGAGGGAGCTGATCAACTAGGAGAGGAAGTCGGCGAGGTTGTCGGGGAATTGGTTGGAGATTTAGTTGAGAATGTCGGAGGAGCTGTGATCGACGAGGCAGGTGAAACATTGGGGAATCTAATGAATTCCGATTCAACAAATGCTTCGGGAATTTGGGACACGATAAAAAATTGTTTTTCTTGTTTTGGATGTTGTGGTGGAAGGAAAGGGGAAGAAGGCAATGACGACGCTGAGGGAACTTCCCCATTCAAATTTCAAAGCAAACTATCAGCTTTTGTTGAAAAAAATGAAGCTTAAGATTTTTGTGAGGCAGAAGATTAATAAAAGTCTACGGTTTAAATATTTTTAAATTAAATTAAGTTAATTGAATTATTTTATAATAATTTTCAGTGGTAATTATTAATGATAGCTATTTACTAGATTCTCAATAAACCAATGCCAATGAGGTAGTTTTCATTAAAGATCCTAACTGAAATTTCGATCAATTGAAACCTTGACTTTCATAGCAATTCCCTATTGCCTCTCAAGCTTTCAAGCGTTAAATTATACTTATATATAGAATTTTTTTTCAAAATCAATAATAATAAATAATAAGGCGGCAATAGAATCTGAATCTATTATTATCTATTTCAAGTATTCCATATATTGGCATATGATTGCAGTGAGAGGAACCCTGCGATGAGTCAGTAACATTGTTTCATAATACCCAATGCCAATCCTTCTCTCTTCTATAATTCTTGGGTATATTAATGTTTAAATAAAAATAGAAATTTAAGAAATTAAATCTCATAATTTTTTTGTCTGTCGTATACTCTGGTATTTGCATTTTGCATTCTCTTTCCACTTTTATTAAATGGATTAGTTTTTGGTTAACTAACACCCTAATTTCCAATTTTGTCCTGGGTATGAGGTTCTTCTAAATAGTATGATGTCTAACATAATATCTTTAAAAAATTATATCTAAAATTTTTATTTTAATAAAATTATTAAGCTTGATATTCCGTAAAAATAACATCTTGAAATAATGATTTTTGTAAACCAAAATCACAAATTTGAATAAAGATAAATTCGGATTAAATAATACTTAATACTGGATTAATCATCCCACTTTCAAAGTAATACACGTTAGAAATTATTTTAAAATTTAAACATTGTTAGAGATGTGAAATTCATTATTTCAGGAGTGATATTTTATTCAGTTCTTTATTATGCAGATTTAATTATGATTCAGTATCATAATTAAATCTGCATTATAAAGGTATTATTTTTTAGAAGAATCATTGATATCATTTTAAGGATAATTTTTTTCCTGTAGTGAATGTCATATTGTGATTGTATTACGCAATGCATGTACGTCATGAATAAAAGGCTAAATCAATTATTCTAAATCAAAATTATCAATCATTATGTTGTGATACTTATACTCAATTTGATTTACTCCCATTTATTAATTTTATTTCATTCAATTTATCAATTAACAAAGATCCTCCGAGAGACCGAAGACCATAAGGGAGAAGATAATTCTCATCAGATTCAATTAAGGGTTCATGGGGAGAATTGGGAATCTCTCACAACCAATAAGGAACAAAAAGAAGGAGTCACAGACAAGAAGGTTCAAAGCCATCTGCATTATGGAAAGGAGTCAGGTTCCAAACGCGTGCTGGATCTCTGAGCCGCACCTCAACATAAATTCTCTTTCCCAAATTATCAATTAAAATTAATTTAAATCTCAACTGTAACAATGTAAAGGATTGTCCAAATGGAGAAGAGGAAATTGGGACATATACTTGGAATTGTGAAAATGTCATCATTGCGAATTCATATTGCGAGATTATTTGCGAAAGATTAAGATTTTGAAGTTTAAATTTTATTTTAATTTATTTAACTAGCCCGGTAAATGAAAATAGATTTGGCGGGGTCTGAATATAAAAAAATCCTGTGACGGAGTCGCTGATTGTTGGGGTGGAAACAACGAAGGCTCCGACTTGTGTGGCTCTGAAGCTAAAATAAGTCGGAGACCATTGAAAGGAACGTTGACTTCCGAGAGGGATGAATCCACACAGTCCAGGACTACACATACAGTTGCCTCAATCAAGTTCCAAAAACAAAAGAGAAAAACGACTTTTAACATTCATATCCTAATAAGAATATCTAATTTAATCAAATAAATTTTGAAATCCGAATAAGGAAATTAAAGATCATTACCAAATCCACATAAAATAGATCATAGAATTATTTACAAATAATCAAAATCATTAAATCAACTAACCTTTGACTAAATCACAATGGAAATTAAGTGCGATTTAAACCGAGACAAGAAACCGTCAGTGTATTTATATTTCGTAATTTATATCACAACTCCGGTTGCTAAATAAATATTTCAGCAATTAAATAAGTTTAAGTAATCTTACCGTAATAAAAGGATGGAAAATTAATTTAAATATAAATCATGATGAAACGCTGAAAGACTAATTGTGTAATGTGAATTATTCCATTTAAATGAATTTTTTAACTTTCAATTTTACTTTTTTAATATCCTAAACTGAAACGATAATTAATTACTGTAAAAATAACGTATCATTCTGGTGTTAAACAAAAATGAATCAATTATTAAGTAAAACTATTTAACTATCTTATCCTAATAATATCAATCTAATTTTAATCACATTTGAACTTGTGATGAAATACCTTATTAATGAAATGATTTCGTTTGTTTTGCAACAAATAAAGGTCATAATTATCAATTATTTCGCATAACTTCTAACCTTCTCTTCATCAGAAGCGTCGCCAGAGAATTAAAATATATAAGAATGGTATTTTTGGTATACATGAGTTTTAAAAGTTTTGATATTAGATTATTATTATAAAATATTTTTTTGATTTCAACTAATTATTCTTACAAATGCAATTGAAATAAAATACAATTGAAAGATTCTCAATTGTCTCAAAAAGTTGAAACAAAATGATTCTTATGTTTAAATGATAAAATAATGATACATTGACTCGATAAAGAAGTGTAATTTAAATTTATCATTTTTTTGAAATCTCCCTTTTAGGATTTATTTAAAAACTCACAATGAAACAATCAATATTAATGCTAACTATTAAATATTATGTATATCATTTATATCAGAATATGTGAATTAGTAATCATGTTCTGCGTATTGTAAATTTAGAAGGTTAAAGATATTTAATATTATTTCAAGCAATAATTCAAATCGACAGATCGCCATTGATGCTGAAAATTACCCACGATCAATAACAATGATGATTAAAAATATCTTAAATTGCGAAAAGGGAAATTTTTCAATAGTCGCAATTCGTATATAAAGGAATTTTTGATGAAAATTTCCATCATACTAATTTTGAAAATGATATATTTAGCTTGCATTTCACTTTTAATTATTGGAGTTTATGGAGGTAAACAGTCATTTGAAAATGACACGCTATGTTGGCCAACAGGAAAAGGAAATGAATGTGTTACAGCATTCTTAAAAGGCGGCCCAACTGACAAACTATTAAAATTTTCCAAATCAGCTAAATTCCTTCCGAATTTGAATTTTTATCTTTATAACAAGTGAGTTTGTAAAAAATATTATATTACCTTATTAATATTAATTTAATAATAATTAAGCAGTTTTTCAACTATTACAGAGAATATCCAAATGGTATAATGCTTAACCCAGAAAGCTGCAATAATCCAATCAAAAAAATAAAAACAGTGGTGCTTGTACACGGCTTTACCCAGAATCGTTTTGGTGATATGCCTACTAAAATGACAAATGGTAAAAAGTAATTTTATTTTATCATAAAGTAAATAATCTACTTTAAATATTAAAAAAATTAAGATTTTATAATTTTATTTGTAAATTCTGAAAATTTAGCATTTCTTAGTTTACCCGAAGGAAAAAATATTATTGTAGTAGATTGGGGTTACTGGTGCGAAGGTACTCGAATTAAAATATTTTTTGAATTAAATTTTTATATTGTCCTCTATTTTGTGTGTTTGTATCTATTTAATATTGTTCAAAATCGAACCATATTAAGCAAAAAAAACTTATGGATAAATCATTCAAATTAGGCCCATGGTATGACATTGCCGCAGCAAATTGTGAGTAAGTACTCTTTTGACCATTTTAAACTTTCAAATTATAATTATGTTGTTTTATGAAAATTTGAAATTTTTAGACCAGTGGGACAATGGATAAGTGAATTTTTGGTAAAATTCATAATTTGTGGCCTCTTAGATATAAATAATATTCATCTCATAGGACATTCTCTTGGATCCCATGTATGATTTACATTTGTGAATTTAATTAATATAAATGATTTAATTTAATTTAATATAAATGATTTAATTAACTGTATTCTTATAAAATGATTAAAACATTTAAAAACTTAAAATTTGCTTAAAAGGTTGTGGGTGCATGTGGAGAACGCATGAAGAAAGCTTATAGTTTAGAAATTCCTAGAATAACAGGTAAGAAAAGATATGTATTATCATAATAACTAAATGTATGCATGAGATGAAATATCAATATTTATTAAGTATGTTGATTTGATTAGATTTTTTTCATGAGGATATAAAATATTTAAATATGTATTTTACAGCATTGGATACGGCATCTCCATTGTTTGAAGAATGGAGCGGTCCTCAATGTGACAAAGATGATGCGAAATTTGTAGACTGTTGGCACACCAATGGCTGGCTTCTCGGTTATGAAAAGCCTCATGGAGATATGGATTTTTATCCAAACGGTGGAAGAACGCAGCCTGGTTGTGGAATTGACTTAACTGGAAGTTGCGCTCACAGTATGTGCATTGATTATATAGTAAACTCAATAAAGGAACCGGGTCGTTATCCATCGCGCCATTGCTATACTTATGAAGATTATAAAAATGGACATTGCCATACTTCTGATCATGCAAAAATGAATATGAGTTATCATAATAATTTAAGGTAATAATTTAAATAATATATTAACATTTGAATAAATTTATTTTTCACAATTTTTTTCATTTAGGCATCCAACTGGGAATTATTATTGTCACACCTGATAGATAGCTAAAATACTAGAATACCTACTCTAAATTAAATTTATTGAGCTGAAATGAATTATACTGTTATTTAATTTAATCATTTTAATTGTATTTTGTATTACTGTAATATATTATGACATTGTTAAATATAATGGCAATAAGGAAAGTATCAGCAAGGTCTTTAACTAGTAAACTTATATTTTTCCTTTGTAAATGCAATAAATGATAAAATGATAAATGCTATAAAATTTTGTATTTTTTTTACAAAATCCATTATTTATATGTTAAAAGTTCGTAGTGAAGACTAAAAATAACTCTCTACATTCCATTTCTCAATTGAGTACCTATTAATGCTTATAAAGCAATGAATACATACATACAGCGTGTCCATGATAATTCTTTCCCTCATTGTCTCTAAACCTCGCAAATGATTTGAGCTATTTGAACGATAATCTAAACTTTAATACTCTAAGTTAAAAAAATTAATTTGGGCACCATGGGTCTCCAACAACATGGAATCAATCCACGATTGCAATATGGGCATTTTGACACAATTCAACACTATTCACATTCCCTTTACTACTTTCCGTGATTCCACATGTTATTGAAGGCTGATGGTGCCCAAATTAGTATTTTTCGAAATTGTGAATTTGATGTTAGCAAATGGAAACAATTATTATATGAGCTTATGCATTTTCTAGATATATATTTCATACACACATTTCTACCTATTGTACTGTACGACTGTACCTACAAGTATAATACAATTTACACAAATATAGACGTATGCACACATAAGGAATAGGATATTATCATATTATACATACCCAAATATACAAACCAATTGCATTCTACAAAGTTCTATAAATTTTATATTGAATGAACGTTTTAGCTTTGACTTCCCCTCTGTTTGCATCTTTACTTAACAGCTTCAAAAAAGGCGTGAAATATTGACTTTTCGGAGAATTGAATCATATATGTAGAATAGTGTCTTGTGAACTTCATTCAACAATATAAAGAGATTCCTTCGTCTTCGGCTGTCACTTTTTAATTCGGCATATGAAGAAAGACTTTGTTATTCCAATGTTACAATAAACAACAAAATGTTCATTTTAGAATTATCCTCACAATAGTTTTATTGTCCATGGTCAATGACGTAAGTAATTGTTTATTTTTATCTAAATCTCTGTAACTTTAATACTCAAAATATATCTATGACCGTTCCTTAAACTATTGGTTTATTTCTTAGGAGACTACCTAATTTTTTAATATCAATGATAAAGAAAAATTTATAATATTACATTAGGGTACTTTTAATAATCTTAAAACTAATATCACCTTTTATTGTATGAAAATGATAAATGTTTAAAAAGAAATAAAATAATAATGGAAATAATTATAAGTTATGATTTTCTTTTTCAAAGATCTCAGCAAAAAATTATGACACTACTTTACTTAATTTATCCAACATGAAGAATATTCGGTGAGATTTTTGATATTTTAAAAACAAAACATTAACGATGATTGATTTGAAATTAATCGTAAATTAATTTATAATCTATTTTGATTTCAGTCAGCAAAAACAATTACTTTTCATAACTTATGGACAACGCCCGACCAATTCAAAGCCAATACCTTTTTTTGACAACGGTTATAAAAATGTAAGTGCATAATTTTAAGTCATTATAAAATAACGATTACCGGTATTATTCTATCCTTATATAAAAATCCAATCTGTTTTCACTAGCGAGAGCAAATGGGCAGAAATTTTTCATTATGATCTTTTAATAAACCTTGGAAAAAACGAAGAAGCTAAGAGTTTTTATATATTATGAACAATTAAATATTTTTTCTTTATTTTATTTAATAAAATGATTGTTAATGCAAATTAGAAGAAATTTAATGTCAATGCGATATTTTAATGTATTGTATAATTTAATAAAGCAAGTTCAACAAATAAAAGCCAATTAAATTTATAGTTAAAAGGCGTAAATTTCACATTAATTTTGACTAAAAAATTGATATACTTATGAGAAAAAAGGTTTATTTTTATAAAAATTATTAATTAGCAAATTCCTGATTTGAGTAATAAAGGGGATTAAAATTTTGACTGTTAATAATTTGTGTAAAATCATTGATGTTTTGTTGGGGCTGTTTTTCCGTGGTAGAGACAACACCCCAAAGAGGTCTTCCGTTCAAGCACTTCGACATGAGCATGCCAGTTCCGCCGTTAACATTATTGGCAGGATGATCAGTCCAAGAAATTGAGACCAGGCAGTTTTCTAAAATGAAAGTTCGTTAATTCGAAAATCCGGTTTTAACTTTATATATGTATATATTTTTAGTTATATTTTTAATTTAATTTAATTTTTAATGTTAATTATTTTTACTGAGCATTTCAGGTTTCTCAGCATTTTGTAAACTGGGTAGGCCTATTGGTAGGTCTAATGGCTCGCATTTAAATTTGGCAAAATCTTTTGGATCCATCTGAGCAAGACTCATTAATGACTGGATTTGACTTTTTAAAAGATCTCCTGTGAGGCCTTTCAAAGCTTTAAAAAGATTCGTAAATAATGAAGAAGCCAGAGCCTTAAGAGGAGTGCAAGTCATGTGTAACGTTCTTTCGTTTTTAAAGGACAAAGCCATGTCAAACAGCGTAAAGTTCACTTTGAAATCCATGCTTGCAAGGTCTGCTTCACTAGCAGAGCAAATTCCATTCCCTGCTTCGTAAACTCTGGCGTATTGAAACTTGTCAGCGTAAGATAGATAGAATTTCTTAGGTGTGAACAACTAAAAAATAAAATGATTTTGATTAGATGTATTTTAATATAATATTTTAATTTAATTATCATGCCTAACTTATAAGTTATGAATCTTATAAATGACCAATTACATATTATTGTTTCTAAAAAAAATTACCCATAGAACGTCATCAATTGTGCTGAAGTTTGAACTGACTGGTGCATTATTTGCATCAAGACCTTCACAAATGTTTGCCGTTGTTTCTTCATAATTCTCCCAACAAGCCCCAGTTCGTTGTGCACTTGCATATGCTCCAACAGCCAAAATGAAACTTAAAATTACCAAAGTCTTCATTTTCTATAAAATTGTTAATTTATATGATTATATGAAAAATACGATGATAATTAAATATACAATTATTTTATTTCTAATGTGTTTTAAATAATAATCTTTTTTGCAATTAAATTTCTTACGCTAAAAAGGACCAAATGAAAACTTGCTTAAAATAAGGTATTACTAATACTTGAGTCTGTTCAAACAATTTCACACCGCAGGGTCTGGGATACACGTGAAATTCTAATATTTCAAAACCTTCACTGAATTCCCATATACCATTGAAATCAGGAGGTGAAATTATGATAATGGCATCTTAAAACCCGGGGAATTCAGTGAAGCATTTGAGATATTACAAAATCCCATGTATTTCAGACGGCGGTCAAGTGATCAAAACCGAGGAAAAGGGGACTCTGCAGTGTGAAATTTTTTGAACAGGCTCACTTACTGCTGCTGAAAATTTTGTGATCGAAATAAAGTTAAATAAATGGATTCAAGTTTTTATACCTTGTTTTATCTCTTATTTCATCACATTTTTATTCTGATAAACCTTAGCTAATGAATAAATATTAAAAATATCAAATCTTATAAGATATTTATTGACCTTTCATAAGCTTGCGATTTATTATATTGGTAGTATGATAATTAGTAATTTAATATTTATAATCATCCATTCACTTAACCAGGCATTAATAAAAAGATCAAATTATATAAAATTTCAACATTAGGGGATTATAAGTATAATAAATATGTATCTCAAGGGGTCAAAATGTGTCCTCGACGCCTTTAAAATAAATTGTTACTTTTATTTTAAATGTATAAGTTATTAAGATTTGAAATGTGAATCTTTATCTAAACATGTGCCTTTATCAATTTCACTGTTAGATATTACATTAGTGAAATTAATAATTTAATTGCCTAATAAATATTGACTTTTCTTTTCGACCATTTTGTAAAATGATTAATTAAAAACCTATTGAAAATTGTCTAATAGATATTGTTTATTTAATTAGAGATTTAAATTAAAGAATTGAATTGAATGAAATGCACATTAAATGTGCGTTTTCCCTCAAATGAGTTGCTTTTTCATTTATAAGTCTGGCATAATGAGATTAGACCCGGAGTCCGGGACAGATATCGATCATTTACGGTATATCAAATATCTCAACTATAAAGTTTATGTATGTATGCCGATCTAGAAAATTGAATATATCAGTACTTATTTATATAATATAATATTTTATACACAGAATATATCATAATCGATTGAGTAATAGATTGTGCAATAAGAAGGAATTAAAATGCTAACGAAGATTATATGATTAAACCAATAAAATTCATTTGTAAAATAAGTTTTTATTCTCAGCATTGATGATTATTTTAACAAATATTCATATATTTCATAGTTGGCATGTATATTTTATAAATATTAATTTCTTTTGAGAGATTTTATATAAGAGTAGCATCAACAATTTCATGTTGTCTGAACCTCTAAATTAATATTTTATATTCACAAGATTATATATTTGTATGTCCGATAAAGAAAGATAAAACATCATGTTTACGACCTTGATACTTTTTCTTTATGCATAAGAGAAACTGGCAAGTTCAATGGGAATTAATAGAGGAATCCATTAAGCAGAGCTAATGTTAATGAAGAGATATGAAAAATTATTAATATAAATGTAATTAAAGTTGAAATAAATTTTGATCTTTGGCTTCTTCACCTTTTGCGAATTTAAACTAAAAAAAATCAATAAACGATAGCAAAGAATTAATTCATGATTTGTGTTTTATATAGTCTTTATGCTCATATTTTTGAGTAATGCTTAGGATATACATATGCATGTACAGGGTGGGCCCGACTTAACGCAATATATTTAATCAACAATAACTTTTTTGATTTTTGAACATTATTTCTGAAAATTAACTAGTATACTCTTTATACATCAAATATTTGTTTCATAAAGTTTTAATTTGGGATTTGAGCTCCGTTGGCCTCAATGCAACGCTGTAATCTGCCTTCAACCGCCTCACACGCCCTTTTGCACATTTCTACAGTGATCCCTCCAAATACTTCAATTATAGAAGTTTTTAATTCCTCAATTGTTGATGGGCATTTTGAATACACAATGTTTTTGATATATCCCCAAAACTAGAAGTCGAGTGGTGTCAAATCTGGAGATCGTGGTGGCCATGCAAAAGGTCCTCCGCGTCCAATCCATTGTGGGCCAAAGGAAGCCTCATCACTCCATATCACCAATTCAAGAAAACAATGATTAGTGCGGATCATTGTTAAGAACTTTCTTGCAAAGCCAAGCCTTGTAGCGAGATCATCTTCTTTTAGTTGTTGGACGTAAGCTGCGTGGTATGGCTTAAAATTAATATCCTTCAATATCCGTCTAAGAGAAGTTCGACGAATGTTGAGTTCTAATGAGAGTTTTCTTGTTGAAGTTGGTACAAGTGGATTTGCTTCAACTCTTCTTGCAATTTCTTTATTTTCGTCTATACGAACAGTTCTTGGATTTCCTCCTCGTTTCTTATTCAAAGTGCTCCCTGTATCTTTAAATTTACTGACTAATCTTATAATGGTAGAGATGGAAGGAGCCACTGTTTGAAATGGCAAACGTCGAACAACCTCAGCAGCGTTTCTAACTCTAGCAAACTCTTCTATAATAAAAACTTTCTCTTTTATAACAAGGCTTCTTTTATTTTTCATTTTAAAAAAGAAAATGAGAGACAAGAATGAAAGGTGAAAAAAAGTGAAAGTCACGGTTTCTTAAAGTAAATAGTCTGCCGTTTGATAATAGTTTAACCAATCCAGGATTTAGTTGGCTATAAGTTAATTTAATATATTTTCTATAAAATTACCCACATATAAAGATTTTTTTGTTAGTTTGGGATGAAGTTATTGACTATTAAAGATATTGCGTTAAGTCGGGCCCACCCTGTACTTATAATATAAGTATTTAAATGCTCGAGATTTAATTGAAATTATACATAACATTGACACTTGACATTGAATATGAATATACAAATGGCTATCAAAATTGTATACCAGTTTATATCTTCGCTTAAATGAAGTTAGTATAATTTAGAAAATACTAAATTTTATTATTTAACAATTGCGCAATAATTGACAGTATTGCTAAATTAATTGAATGGGGTAAAAGAATGGGCTTCTTTGATGACAACACTCTTTGAACCCTTTACTTCCTTCAAAACTCTAAAAAATAATGTTATAAGTTTCGAATGTGAAGTTCCATGTGATCAGATCACCGATTTACCTTTTGTCTTTTCTCTATCAGGGATTTTAATAATGAACCAATCTTCATTAAAATGGCCAAAGAAACATCCAGAAGTCTTAAGGAACAGCGGAGAAAGCGGTTCTTGAAACCAATATTTCCTTCGAACTTAAACCTTCAGCCTTTCATTTAACTATATAACTTTTGACTTGCATTAAAATATTCTTACTTTTAAATATTTACTTTTTAAAATTCATATGTCTATCTAATTGGACTTAACACAATGTTATATTTTTAAGATTATGTAATTAATATTATATGACCTTTACTAATAAGTATACTAGTTGATTTGTTGAATGAATAGAATGATAATTAATGTAATTTGTACATTCACTCAATTTAGGAATTCAATGCATGTTATGTTTATTTTTGAGCAAAAATTATAAACATTGAAAATTCCATGTTTTTATTTTATTTTCCCTTTTGTTCAGATTAATTAGGATAATAGATATTTTTCTCAATAGATTGCAACACTAATTATTATTATTATATAAGATAAAAAGAATTAATGAACTAGAGGAAATTTCTTTCATAGTTGTTTTTGAACTTTGTCAAAAGTGCCAATTTCTCTTCTCTCCATTTCCTCCGTTGGTCTAGATTCTCGTCTTTGGTCATTTTCTGGAGCTCCGTGTCGATATTAAGACATGACCCAGGAGTCATGCGGAAGATTCTGTTCATCGTTTAGGAAACTCGTTCGATTCTGTCTCCGTAGCGTGTGCAGTAGTCGACGAAGCCAGGGGCGATAAAAAAATTTAGTGATCCTTATTTCTTTAAAGTTCACATGTTGAGACACCAAGGAAAACATCTGTTTATATGTAATATTTGTGGCAAAGAGTTTGGCGAAAGTTTTCTATTAAAAACTCACATTTTCAAAACGCACAATGAAAGTTCAACTGACAAGTCAGCCATAAAGATTACTGAATCTGTTGTTAGTCAGAAAATACTTGTTCTAATGTGAACGACAAGCAACAGTCTCAATTAATTATAAAGCAAAAGACTTTTAACCAAAATAAGAAAATTAAATAACGAAGAAGTCTGTAACATTGAGCTTGAGAAGTTTGAGCCTTATAGTAAACCCGATTTTTATAATTGTCCATTTTGTGATATTAAGTACACTAACGATAAGATGAATAAAAACTTCTGAACCCATATAAATGAGAAGCATGAGAATGCATCATCAAAATCAATTTTAATGCATCCTTTATATGGAAATAGTTGTTAAATTTTCAACACAAAAACTTTGAAATGAATTGAACCCATATAGCATAAAAGAACTTATTTTAAAATGATTCGAACTTATTTGATCTTAATTATAGATAATTTTACTATCTTTATATTTTAATTTGATAATATTGCATAGCTACTCAGATGCCATTTCTAGGCATGAGTATTCCCTGACCATTTTTCAGAGCTTTTTGTAAATAAAACAAACATTTTTATAAAAAAATAAATTTTATCAATAATATTTCTTTCTATAGTTCAATTATTGGTAAATTATAATCTTTTATATTAAAAAATTAATACGATTTAAAAATATTTAAAATTGGATTTTTCTTATTTATTTTCGACAAATATTAAATTAAATATTTTATTACAAATAATTGAATTAATTCTATGTAGTATTTAATAATATAGGAATACTATATTCCAATAATATTGTAAAAATTAAAGCCAAGCAGATGGAAGTTTTTTGAATCAAATTAGCTCCGCAGTACCCTCACCATTGGATTCCCTTGTATTTAAAATGATATTACATAATTAATAAATACTATTGTATAATTATTAGTACGTGATAAATAATTACTATTCTAAAATAATTACATAGTAAATAATATACACAATTTTACAAATTTAAAATTTTTAAAATTATAATTAAAGCTTTTCGCCAATTCTCAACTTCTCCACGACTCCTTCGAATGGTCCCTGGGAACCGTGCCGAGTTTTGAAGATGAGATTTACGCCGATTTTGTCACCTTCGTAGGGTTCGAAAATAAAGGTTTGAACTTGGCGCGGTTTCTTGTGGATCCCCCGGATTTAGCCGACGGAGTCAACATTCCTCCTCATGTTCGCATCCAAAATTTCGCTCAAGCTCCTGCCAATGTCCAAGAACTCTCTGGAAAAAATCCTCTCTGGATTTTCCTTTTTTGGTGGAATTTTAATTCAACGACGTCTCGAACCGCTCAAGTCCAACATTCTGCCCAGAATGAAGAAATTGACGTACGAACTTTACTGGTTCTCTTTCACGGAGCTCGAGCAAACTTATAACAAGAAGCCTCAAGTGAGAGAAATTCAAACGGAAAGCTTTGAGCACACGGAATCTCATTGGGAACCTTCACAATCTCTAATTGTAAGTCCTCAACTTCATCAAAAATTACTACAGGCAATTCCGTCGAGGAATTCTCAACGAATTGGCCATCGAATCTCCCTTCGTCGGGGAACTGCAAACCTCCATCATCCCCGCCTTCGACCACCAACCGACCCCGTGGGAGAATATGAAAAGGTTCAAGTTGGACTACGAGCCTCTTTGCACCATTGGAGAATTCCCGCAATTTTCAGATTACTTCCGCGCCATGGCCCCGAACTTGAAGGAATTCAAAAAAAACCGCGTGGTCCTTTATCCGTTTCTTGTCTGGATGGAACATATTGGGAGGAATTGAACAACTTCGGAGTTTCGGTCAACCAGACTCGAGTGGAGGAAAGGAGAGGTGAAGCGACACTTCGGATTGAACTCACTCGAAATGCTCAATGGTGCAATAGGTGAGTTCACGCAGTGAGGAATTTCGAATTTTCAAATTGGGCTTTGCATCCCCGAGGATTTATTCTTCCAATGAAAATATTTCCTCGTTGCTGAAGAATTGAGCGAAGAATTCGCGGATTTCTTTCCATGGATATTCCAAATTCTCCCTCGGCATGAGCTTTTGAAGGAGTTGATGCAAGCTAAGGAATTCACCACCGAATTTTTCGCCAACCAAACTGACATTTGATTTTTACACAATTATTGAAGTTATGTCACGATTAATATCAATTTTACATTCTTATTAAAATAATATTGGTAAATTCTGAGCTAAAGACTAAACGTGTTAATATTTATTTAAAAGTACGTGAATTGTCTCATTAAAATTAAAATTAAACTTAAAGAACAGTAATGTCCAATTATCTATTTTTTAAGATTATTTGGCTTTATCACCAACAATTTTTAAATCAATTTTAAGTTCTAGTCAGTGCTTTAATTTACGACGAAAGATATTTTTATTTTACAACTTTTCATTTTTATTGATCGACAAGTTGATTTAATTCATATTTATCCATCATTATAATTAATGTAATTATAAAAGAAGAGTGCTCGAGTGATTAAGTGAGTGAAGAGTCACCGCGTTCTTCATCAATGGATTTTCTCAATTTTGATTCATCCACTGAAGAATTTCCTGGGCCTCTGGCTTGTTGAGAGAACATTCCAGAAAATCGAAGGACAAATCCAAGCGTCCCTCTAGTCCCACATAATATGAAGACATTTTAATTCTACATCTTTCACCGCCACTTTCAAACTAATGAATACATTAATGAACTAAGACCGAGTTTATTAAGATATATGAGTTCAAATGAAGAAATGAAGAATTAATTATGAAATTACAATATTCTTTTTTTGATTTTTATAATTAAATACAATTTATATAACTCAATTTATAAGATTTTCTTCATACGCAATTCGTCCATCCAGGTCTCTTTAGCGATGTTCTCTAAAGATGTAAAATTTATTTTAAAACGTTTTCTAGTTAGTTTTTCAGAAATATTTGTTAGTATGTCCGGATTAATAATCATTTAGAGAGAGATTTTGAAATGGGTCACTGCATAATAGTTTTAAATGGTAATCATTTAGAAAATATATTTTTAAAATGGTTGTAGATTATGAATATTTGTTTAGGATTATCTTTTTCCAAGTCTTAAAATATTTTTTCTAAGTAAATGGTCTGTAAGTTATTATTAAATACAAAAGTTGTTATAAGAAAGGTACCTACTTTATTATAAAATATTAGGCAACTACAAATTACTACACACTACACGCCAAGGTAGTACACATCTACACATACAAGCTGCTACGCAACTACACACAGTACGCACAAATACATTAGAATCCCTATCTAAGCTACAATCTAGTACGCATCTACACATGCAAGTTAGTACACAACTACTCACTACACTACAAGCTACTACGCATTGGGTACTACGCACTACAAACCGTACAAAAATCCCGTACAAAAATCTACAAGTTACTACACACTACTCACTGCTCAAACAACGACGCTTTCTGAACATTACTAAATAAAAAATATTGCCCGATTGTTCCAACATGAACAATTTACTATATATGATTTAACATTTATTCATAATTTCATAAATTAAAAGATCTAGTCTGGTCACATAATATCTTCGTAATAAATTTTATAAATAGTGCTTCATTTAAATAATATTACAATTATGATAATCAAAATGCCAAGGGTATAAAGTTTTATTAATCAATTAGGCAATTATTTACATAATTAAAAATAAATACGATAGAAATAAAACGTACATTCATCAAAATACTCAAAATACTAAAATTAAAATATTGCGCGTTATGCCAATATTTATATGCGTATGTACAGGTTTTAAGTTATAATAGCAATAAAATTACAAAATACGCTTTTATTCTTAAATCGTATTTGCAGTAATCTGACGAATCAGAAATTTTTCAACAATATTGACTTCTAATTGTTAAGTATTATTTTTTGGTAGTTAATTTGATTTTATTCTTTAAATTCAATTATATATATGAACAATTTAATTCCATCTTTCAAATTTTATTAATAACCATCAATAACTTTTAATAATAATTAAGTATCTCTAAATATCTGATAAATAAAACTCAATATCTCTTAATGGACTTAAAAGACGAAAAGAAAGGTACTCAAGAAGAACGAATCGAAACTTCATTTCAAGAAGAGGGCTTCAGTGAATTTGAAGATGGAGGTATGACTTTATTTTTCATAAATTCAAAAATATAAGAATTTTCAAAGTTTACGTATATAATCATAATTATCAAGTATCGTATTTCAAATAATTTTTTAATTATTATATTTAATATTCTTTAATTAATTATATATCGGATAATTTAGTCATGGTACTTTATTATATAATTTTTATTTTAGACTTTACACACAGTACTCCAATCAAAAGTGAAATTTTTAAAAGAGGAAAGATTAAAGATCCTGACAAAAGCTACAATAAACTATTGAGACAAATTGATGAACTAGCCCTTGTTATTTATAATTGTCAAATCGGTCAAGCTTTTAAACTTAAGAAAAATGATTGGAAAGACGTGGATTCGATTTGGGCCAAAATAGAAAAAGCATATTTTGGGTCAAATGAACAACGACATCGATATTGGATCTTTAAAATAGCATTGGATTGTATTTAAGAAAAAAAGAGAATGCCAAAATTCAAAGTGTCCTTTATATGTCAACAATTTGCTGGCTGATAATGAAAGTGAAAGGATGGACATCGACATAGAATCCATTGGCATGATTTATAATCTCTCTCCTGCATCTTTTTTAGATAAAATTAACACAATAACTTCTGGAAACCACTGCAGGCTCTGTCATTTAAATGTAAAAATTCATTATGATTTAGTGGGCAATTCCATGCCAGACATCATGTTTTATAATGTCAATGGTTACTTTCCCAATACAAATAGTTATTGTCAATAATCCCAACTTCCTTTAACTCAGATAATTAAAGGAACTGTGTACGAAGTGTTTGGTTATACTGTTTTCAAAGATCGCCATATATTTGCAATTCTTTATGTAGATGGCAAAAAGTATTTAGTTGATGGATTGAGGTCGAAAATTACATTACACTCAATGATTGATCAAACAAGTTCAATAGAGTCTGTTTGGTTAGTTAAATCAAACCAATAATTCAATTTCTTGAAATTTATTCCCTTCATTATTTTAATTATTTAAACTTTCTATTATTAAATGTTAAAAGTATGAGGTAATCTTTTATAATTTATATTATTTTGCTTAGGTTAAATTAATGAATTATTTTGTTCTCATTATTTTACCAACATTATCTATTCAAAAATTAATTAATTGTTATCTTTGAGTATTTTGATGAATGTAGATTTATTTCTACCGTATTTATTTTTAATTATATAAATAATTGACTAATTGATTAATAAAATTTTATACCCTTGGCATTTTGAATATCATAATTGTAATATTATTTAAATGA
>VJMY01000831.1:0-29681 GCA_009869795.1 Neelides sp. FZ-2019
TTTCCATTATTAAATTCTTCAATTTCATTTAAATTCTCCAAGAAAATGTTCTTTCTGTATGATTCTTCAGAAGCACTAAATACTTTGTTGAATTTTACCTAAATGGTTTTGTTAATTATTTAATTATACAGTAAATAAATTTTCAGCATCAGTTTTTTAGTATAAAAGTTAGTAAAAAATTATATTTACCTTGAATTCGCTCCATGCTTTATCGCTATGAGCTCCAAATCCTATTACTTCATTGCAAATAGAAAGAAAAATAAAAGTAATCAAGAGGAATTTCATAGCAGTGGTCATATTGCCAATAAGCAATGACTAATTTAAAAAATTAAACTATATTTATATCAAATGTATTTCGTCTTCAAACACAAACGAATTAATTACTAAATTACAATCACGAATAATGAGTTTGTTTTTAAATAAATATATAACGTATTTGACGTTTTTTAACCACAAGCACAACATTTAACAAATTGATATACAAATGTTACCTTAAGTTAATTACATTCACAACCATGTTAATGCTTGTTTTCTGAGAATCCAATTTGTCACTTGGTTACTAATTATTTATTACAACTGTCTGTATTTGAATCATTAAATTATAAAGATTTATGATTTTGATTGGCTATGATATGTATAAGATTCATAAATTTCAATTCATCAAATAATTTTAAAAATGTTGATTTTATGTCGATATATTTCAGATATATTTAATGGTTTAATGAGAGGTCTCTAATTTGATAATTACTCTTAATTTGTTCATGACATGTATTATAAACTTATCATTAAGCCATTTCTAAAATGAAATGACGGCTGAAAATAATTATTACATTTGTTTCTTTATTTAACTGAATGATGAATGACACATGTTACATTATTAATTATTATAAGGAGAATTTTTGGAGAATTCTAGTTTTAATACGATCATATTTGTGCATTAGATCATAAGCATTACTTATAGTCAAAATATTTGCAATTTACTTTATGAGAAACATCAGTATTATTTTTAATAAAACATTTATAACACGATAAAGGAAAAAAATCACCAATGTAAATCTTTCCCATCATATTGCCAGAATTTTCCATTATGAGAAGTGTCGAGTTTGTCGAGAAAATTCACTATTTGTTCACAAGATTGTTCTTTCGTCAACGGGGCATTTTCTCCGCCCATATCAGTTTTGACCCATCCAGGATGGTAAAGCAATGACCAAAATCTCAACACCAGCATTTTTGAAATCCACGCTCAAAGCTTTTGAACCGCAATTCAGGGCAGCCTATTAAAATAAACAGTGAATATACATTTATTTTAACAAATTCAAAAGATCGATTATTCTATTAAATAATCGAATATACAATATAATTTAGTAATAATCATCTAACAATGTAGCAATTTTAATTATTTAAAATGTTATAAATAATCATTTACCTTTGAAATCCTATAATCATAAAAACCTCCCATATTGCAATCATTTATTGATGCCAATGCTGTGGAAACATTCACAACAGCAGCCTTTTCAATTCCAACTGGAGCCAAAGACTTTGCTTTGAAACTTCTTGCCAACAATGGATAAAACTCCTGTAATAAATCATATTTTAATTTTAATTCTATGAATTGATTTTTTCTGACCTTTGTTAGGAGCAAAGGACCCATTTGTTGATTTCAAAGCTTTCCATCAGTTCCTCCTTCTTGATCTGGTAAAAACAATAATTGAATTAAAACATAAATAAAAAAAATGTAAATGTATAGTAATAATAGTGATTAATAAATTCGGGGTTTGATTAGGAAAAAAAGTGCCCACAGGAAGTGCATTAAGGTTAAATAATATATATGTAATTATATAATTAAAGATAAGAGAGAATGATGAACTTACGAGCACTGGTCCTTCAGCTTCACTTGGGACTCCACCTCTAAATTGAAAAATTGAGCTTTCTCCACAGAAACCAGCATTGTTAATGAGCAGATTGAGACCTTCTCCTCCAACTTGTTCATCAACTTTCTTGACAATCTCAGCATACTTGAAAAAGTCTTTCACATTTGTAATGAAAAAAAAAATTACATCTGCATTATTAGTTTTTCTCATATTTTCACACCGTATTTATTGGAGTTAGGTACATACCAGTCTTGATTCAAGACTAAAGATCATTACACTTGAAATTATCAATATTTGTTGAATTGAATTGAATCAAATGAATCGTATTATTTTGAGCAGCAAGTTCAAAGAGTTCCTAAATAAATCAAAATAATAATATATAATTATATAATTGATAGTATAACTATCATTCAGATTTGAATGAATTATTTTAGTTGTGGTTGATTTTATAAAATATTTATAATACACACGAATATATACTTAAAATTTAATTAGGTATATAAATATAATTATTTAGTTAAGAATAATTTTTAATTTTCAACCTGAGATTTCTTTTCATCTCTGTAAGTAGCAAAAATTCTTTTTGGCTTAAACTTCTGGATTATTTCCTTAACAAGTTGAAGACCAATTCCTCGGTTGGCTCCTGTTACAAAAACATTGTTGGGAACTTTCGACATTATAGTTGTAATTTGGGTTAAATGGAATTGCAGTACAAAATGGCAATGGATGCACTTAAAAGTTATCGATTGTCAAGTTGAAGTTGAAGGTCTGGCAGAATTTGAATGACCTTGGAGTGAAAAATATTACACGTATGAGTGTCCTGAGTGAAAATTTTTCGGCGAGTATGCCAATGGGCGCACAGAAACTTGCCAATACCCCCTTGACCTTCAATAGTGCAGTGCAAATTGCAATGAACGAGTCTCCTAGAAATCTCTAATTGAAAATTATTAGGTTGATCCTAATGAAACGCTATGAATCATTAGAAACTGCACAAAAAATTCAAAAAGTGACATTTAATTTGTCAAAATCAAATTTTCATTCTATGCATTGACGCACATGGACAAAAAGATAGCATTTCAACATATTCTTAAACACTTTATTATTACTAGATAATATATTTTGTGCATTTATGACAAATCATTAAAAATACGAATCTCCTACCTTTAATTAACAATATCATGCGCATATTGCAGACATGACATTAATTAAAATGTACAATTTTTGGATATCACTTGTTAAGATTGAGAATCAGCTTGTAATTATCCTTGTATTTATCAGCTCATTAATCCATTGATTACAATATGACAATTAATAATTGATATGTTAATAAAATTTACATTGAGTATTTAAAACCACTTCACATTTATACTTGAATTTGTATTTTTTATTCATTATGAAACGAGATGAATCAAGGATTCAAAATGGTGATTAATCAATATAATTGATAAATTATTTAGGCTATTCATTCCTAATCAAAATCGATCTTAGATAATGAATTCTATATTAAATCATCTATTTTTTTTATTCCTCGATCTCAATACTCAATACTCATACCTCAATACTCAATTTTATATAATTTGTAACTAATTGCTTTAATAAAACACGTGCTATTGATATTGATTATATTGATAAGGGTTAATAATTGATTGATTGGGAATACTATACCTCGAGGTACATCATTCAGTGATATTTGATAAGTCAAACTGTTCCTATAAAAAGACGCAAAAATTTCAAATTTTCACTTAAGCTTCAACTTAAAAAACAAAAAATGCTCCGAGTCGCAGTTTTCGCTATTTTGGTGGCTTTTGCCTCCGCCAAGTCAATTTCTCCAAAGAACGTTGAAGGAATTGAACACTGCCGTAAGTTAATTTAAAATTAATTCTTTAATAATTATTTCATTTTTAAAACAGTTAATCTTTATGTATTATAGCAAGCTCTGGAGTTGTCCTTGGCGTTCGAGTTCCAGGATGTACTCGTGTACCATGTGAAGTTTTTACTGGAACAATCGTCGTTATGGAAGCTGATTTCCGAGCATGTAATTAGCCAAAGAACATCAACCACACATAACTAATTAAATTAATTAATTAAATATATCATCTTTATATATGATAAGAGGCTAATTGAATGTGTTGTAAATATTACCTATTTAGCCCAGAAAGGCTCGCACGTCAGACTTCTCGTTACCACGGTTTTCCTCGGACTTCCAATTGAACTCACTGATGAAATCATTAATGGAAATATTGAACCAAATTTTGAATACACTATCGAATACACAATTGTAGAGATCCCAGATCTTTACGCTGGCGTATGTGATCATTCATTTTTCTTAATATCTATTTCAATATTACCTATTTAAATTAATATGTAAAAAAATAGGTCACACTTAATTTGACCATTGAGCTTTTCTCCCAATCCGAAGTAAAGGAATGCTGCGTCAAGGCTCCAGTTAAAATAACCAAACCATAAACATTTTTCTAATTCACAGTTACGTATGAATTATAAGTTTATGACTAATAAATGAATTTTGACTAATGTCTTAACAATTTTATACTTTAAATCATTATTTGTCATTCATTCATTTGTCAAAACATATTAGATCATTTAATTGCCATTTATCAATAAAATTCCTTATGATACTCATTCATAACTTCATATAATATAATTTTGTTATTAAATCAAATTTAAATTTTTAATAATAGTTGATTTAATGCATCGCTAATAAATATTAATTTGTAAACAATTGAATTAGTTCAGGAATTATTATTGTTATAATAATTAAGTTTTAGCCATATTAAATAGTTGAATAAATATTAAGAATAGAAAATGAATAAATAGTAAGTTGGACTTGAGTGCAACTCTAAGGCATATAGGCCTTTAAATAACACATAGGCCCTTAAGGTTTATACAATGTAAACTTTCACTTAAACTCTTCTTTTTAATATTACATATACATATATGGGTAATATATTGACCCAATTGAATGTTCCTCTTAGATGTAATTTAAGTGAAATTTTGTAAAATTAGAATATTATTTTAAGTAGGGTATTAAATAAGGATATCTTATGGTACAAAAAGGGCGAATATGTAAAGTAAAGGGATCAGAAACCAAGACGCTGCCCAGGTAGGAGCTGAGGACTGATCGAGATTTGACCGGAGAACTTGAGAATATTTTGACCGCCTAAGGATTTTGGACCAAAATTGGACTTCTGTAAGTGTAATACGGAAGGGGAATAGGACTAAGCGTCGTCTTTCTTCTCCGATCCTCAGCCATTATTAAAAGATTAGCAATAAAATACCCTTCCTCCTTTTTGTAATATCTTTGCCTACTTTCTTTACTATCTAATAGCGGCTACGGCCTGCACCGGAAAATCAAATTCATATATTTGCATAATAATATTATTATTATTAATAAATTATATGTACCTATATATAATTATGCTTTAGCGTCTTCCAGCTGCAACGGTTGTTGCAAGTGGTGTAGTAGAATTTGGATTTCCAGTAATTGTGAAATCCATGTGTTGAATTTGTGTTTAGTATACTTTTTGTGATTAAGACAATTTTTAACCTTGTGTGAAATATTAATTATTCGAAACAAATTTATTCAATTACAATAAACATCATGTAAAATATTGTACTTACATTTATAAATAAAAGCTTTTAAGAAATATGTTTTGTCACATTGGGGGCGAACGGGCGAACCGCCACAGGAGAAAACCGACATAGGGAGAGAAGAGCATACGGGGGAAAAGCGCCATAGGGGGAAAACTGCCACAGGGGGTAGAAGGAAGGTAGAATTTCCAAAGTGGTAGAACAGTACGATTACTCATATTTACCAGCACATGAAAGAACCAAGCGAGTTAGACGTATGCTATGTGAGTTAAATAAATTAGACATTTAAATGCAATACCTTTTTATAATTACAATTGTTAGCTTGGAATTTTTTATAAAAAAAAGTCATTAAAAATTAAAAATGTCCAGACTATCAAATGATCATTTTTATTTCGCGTGAGGCAACCTGAGAAACACGAGAAAACTTCGGAAAGCTCAAAGTCAAGTTCGAATCTCAAACAAGAGTAAGCATAGGTAACATTCTCATTTAAATGTCTCATCAAAAAATTAATTTGGTATGATGCATGTTTGTTATAATAAAATTCGAAATGAATGCATGAGCAAGGGAATAGGGCAAAATGAGAATTGGCAAAGTGAGGTGAAGCGAGACGCTTTTGAAAGAACATGAACACAAAGCTGAACCTGCTTAAAGAGGAATACTCAACGTTTGTTGTCAGTCAGTTCATCTTAGCTTTCCTTATACTCTTCATCTCTCTCTCTCCTCACAATTATTTGCTTTTGTACAAGCTGGGGCGTTCTTTCTATTTTGTTTTTTTTCTTACAAATTATATTTTAAACTTCAAACTAAAAGTAAATACAACACAGAATATTTAATATATTTATCATTTTTAATTCCTTTGAGTTTTTTGAACGATTAAAACTTGAATAATAAGTTTGATATCTTCAAAAGTTAAGATAATGTGGCCTAATGGCGAAAAGAGGCAAAAGAGAAACAAAGATAATTTTCAATTTATTAAATTCCAGGCTATAAAATCCAAGCAGGTTTTTCTCCCTCTTGTACTAATAAATTTGACGTTATTTGTCATCTTTGTCGAGTGCGGTCATTTGGACGAAGGGATTTTAGTTGGGAAATCTTCACAAGTGGAAATTGAAGTGGACGGGGATTACGGGGATTTGTCGGATCTTTCAGTAGAACAATTCGAAGGACAAGTCGAAACAGTGATTTTAGAAAGAAATAAAAAAGAACGAGATGATCTCTTCTCCTCAACTTCCAAACTCAAAGATCTGTATGCCAATGAGCTACAGATTGTTCAACTCCTTGACACTTTTGCTGACTACACCATTGAAAAGGCAAAAGTCGTTAAAGCGTAAGAAAATTTAAATTAATAAATAAATCCGTAATTTAAACTAATATTTCAAATTATAAAAAATGTAGCATTAATATTTAACGCAATATATATAGTTTATAGAAATTCATCACTGTCGTTTATTCATTTTACACCTTCAATTATATTTTCAGTAAATTAGCTTTTAAACAAATGCCTTTACGGTATAACAACTATTTAAGACTCATTAAAATTTACATTCAAAATAACGTTACAATTTCATTAAAATCATAATAATCAACACAAGCCTTTGCATCTGAATGAATCTTGTTATTTGAATGAATACATTAAAACTCTTTTGAATTGCAATTAGCAATAATTTCATCTTGTATAAAAGGGACGAGGAAAATTAAATAGGTAATAAAGGCCCCGAAAGAACTGCATAGCTAAATAGAATAAAAAGGATCTCGAAAGAAGTTAAAATGAAAGGAGCCATTGAATGCAATTAGTAAAAGGTAATAAATTGCAGTAAATTCCCCTTAATTACACGTCTTCTTCTATTGGCCCATTTTTTCGTAAACATTTTGCTCATTTGAGGAATTTAATAAATGCCATGGCGATTTAACAATGAAGATCAAATTGGGGTTAAATGAGGATTTTCAATGAAGAAAACTCATTAAACTCGAAAAGAGTAGGTACATATTATTAATAAGAAGGAAACTATTAACTATTAAAACCCACACAGCAAGACGATCGTCCTTTTCACAATGGAAGTTAAAGAGGCAATTTGAGCCATTTCATTTTTAAGGTTCACTTGGCCCAATGGAAAATTCTTCTTTTACACAATTTTCACTTTCTGTCACAAATCCTCGAGTTTCAATCATTTTTTATCAATTTGAGAAACTTTTTCTTGCTACATTTTATTATACACATGTTAGACTATTTTAAGGCAATTATCTATATTTCTATATACGAGCATACCACTAGGATTTTTTATAATATCAAATAGGTGTACTATGTGATATGAATATAAATAATGTAAAAAACACCTTAAACTTAATTTCTAATTTATTCACTATAGTAAGCATTTAGCTATTTTTAAACTACTTTTTTAAGAGGGTGGGTTTCTAAAGTTATTTTTTAATATTTAGTTAAATTTTTTATTTGCTAAATACATATATCCTTGGTAATTAAAATTTATTGTTAATTATAATACGTTTAATTTTTTAGCTATGTAGCAGCACAGAAACGCTTGTTAATGAGCGGGAATGACAAATGTGATATTGTGGGCCATCCAGTCAACGCGTATCTTTTGGTTCGACGAACGACGGCGGATTTCGAAGACACGGAAATTGCGCTTCACTCAATTGCCAACTACAGTCAAAGTACGTGAAAATCACTCAACTATGCATTTTAGTACAAATCTCCGCCTTTATCATTTCATCACATTAATTCTCATTTCCTGTCTTGTCATTCAACTCAAAGACATCGCCAGACATCAAAATAAATAGAGAAAGATGCTACTAAAATATTGTTTTAAGTTTTTATTCAGAGTTTCTCTTCTTTTCAATATGAAAAGAGAAGTTGGACGCGACAATGTTAAATAGATAGCTAGGAGATATTTGACAACCTGTCATTTAAATTTCTTGATCTTAAAGGAGAAATTGAAGGGTGACGATCTTTTATTAATTGCTTTCTTAATTAAACTTCACCTTTTTTCAGTTCCTTTACATGCCATTGTTGTTTAGAGAAATTAAAGAAGATGAAGAGATGATTTTACATTACAGTTTTACTTTTAAATTCATTCTTATATTTGCATTTCTACACTTATTAGAAATTGATTAGACTAACAACTACCTAAGCATAAATCAATGAAAGTTACACTATATATTAAAAATTATTATAAGTAGTAATTTTAAATTGTTAATAAATATTTTTAAATGTAAAATTCGGTATAACTGCAATCATTATAACCAGTAATTATGTTTATAACCTAATAGTTTATCAGAGAGACGTTTTATTATTTGAATTTGAGATAAATGATCCGCCATTGACATTAACTTTGAAGATATTCTCAATTAATTGGAAATGATCAGTCATTTTAAACGAAAAATATCATTAATGATTATTCATAATAATAGTATAATGAACAATTAAGCACCATCATTAAACGCTCATTGTTGCTGTTTAATGTTTCAGTCTTGTCCTTAATGCTTTCTTATACAAATATGGCAGATGTGTTAATAGCGGATTTTTGCAGTGTGAAACTGTGAAGTGAATTAATCTCACTTTACAATTTCTGCCCTTTGCATTAGCATTTTCAATAGATATGAAAAGCATGAATATTCAAAATGACATCTGCTTATAAACAACCCTCATTAAGCATCATTTAATATTTATAAAGAGTTTTGTCAGCTGGGTGAATAAGTGTGAGAAAATAATATGCAAATGTGCGGAGCGAATCGGATTAAAAAATGAGATGGCTAAAGAGAGAAAACGACACGTTTTTTCCTCATTTTACAAAATGAGTTTAAATGGGTAAATTCCTTCGTTCTAATTATTTCATTCTCTTTAGCTTCAATTCTTCTCTCGGGATTTTAAATTTTTTTAAATAATAAACTTTTTATGTGCTTATTAAAAAAGCTCAAGATCTTCATACCAGGAAGTTTAAACAAAGAAATGGGGATTTGGATTTAGATTTTGAGAGTCTTAAGAAATTGAAAGGATTTAAAAAATTAGAAACGAATTCCCGAGTGTTGGCATAGTAATAAATAAATTCAATTTGTCCTGTTCCCATTAAGTCACCTTCAAGTTTATTGAGAATTAAAAGCGAAGCTTACAGTGCAACGACTTTAATTTTCATGACGATTCCTCTTCACATTCTCATTTCTCATTAGGATGGAAGTCTTAAAGGGTAGAAAGAAGGAAATGCCAAGTTATTAGAATGGAAATGTCGAGTGGATTCTCGAGAGTGTGAAGGAATCGTGTGAATCAAACTATTCGTGCAAAGGAGGAATAGAAAAAATCCCTTTGTTCATATGGAGATTTTCTTTCGGCTTTTCATGTCAAGAACATCCAATTTCTTCATCTTCACACAAATACACGATTAAAAATACAAAAAATAACCGTAATTAAAAATGACATGATTTAGCGAAACTTGCTACATGCCAATAAATTATATATTTCTATATCACAATCTTATTTTAACTATCTTTTATTTCTACCAATAAATATTTTTTATAGAAGGCTAGTTTAAACTTTCAAATTTAAAACCTTAATTTTTCAAAATCTTTTTGACAATTCAAGTTTTTTCTAATACTGCTATGATATATAGATTTATTAAATCCTTATTCATTCTAATATAGTTCATCCATTTTATTCATCAATTCTTAATACTATAGATATACAATTAATTTTAATGAATTTCTTAAATTTATCATAAATATTTATTTTCAATCTTTATACTCTACAAAATCTTGGGATGGTTTCGGAAAATCTTCAAATAAAACCTATAATTTAAATAGCCAAAGAACCAAAGGAAATGTAGGGTAATTGTAGATGAAGAGATTGATTGGGCTGACGGTTCGTTGGAGGAATGAGAAGAACAATTCTCATTATTACCCCTACATATAACTAAGTCAATGTGTATTAAAAATGATAGCGGATTGATAAGAAGACGAGAGAAAGGTGGTAACTTGGTAATGAGATTTATTTCTTGTTCATACACTTACCATATCTATTTCTCAGTCTTTACCTCTTTACTATTGATACTTTTATTACTAAATACAGATTTCTAACTCGAGCTAAGAAACTGGGCCTTCTTTCAGTAGTTTTGTAAGTTCTGTTCGAGATGAACTCAAGGTTCTTGATGCCATGAGACTTAAGATATGATTAAGCTCTCCTGTGAGTCTATATAACTCTTATTATTGTGTTGGTGAGCAAAGGTGGTAAAGCGAAATTAACTGTAAACAAATCCTCATGTTCTCTTGGCGTGTTTACATTTCATACACATGAGGAGTTGCTTGGCGAAAAGTTGGCTTGCAACCGAGCGCGACTTCCTTCACCTACAATTCACCTCAATGCTCAAATAAACACAAGGGCGGCCAAAGTCCATCTTTAACACCTTATAAGCTCTTCTTTAAGCTCTACTTTCCATATCTAAACATGAGTTATAAAAAAATCAAAGGATATTATTAATTAAATATTTAACCATAAATTATAATTTTTACGGGAATGATCTATTTGATATCAATTTCATTAAAAAGTTTTAACTTTCTGTCGATTTCTATTTATCGTAATTTCCCAACAATACAACTTAGATTTAGCAAAAAGTGTTACAAATCCTATTTTACATGTTATAAAAAATTAGATCGTTATTATATTGAATTGAATGATAATAAAAGTTTTAATGGTAGTTGGTCAGCAAACATTTCAACTTTCCAAAAAATTGAAAATGGGTTCTTTTACAATATAAGTCAATTAGGAAATTCACACTGTGTGTTTAATGATGAGGAGAATTTGGCTGAATGGAAAATTCTTTCTTGGTTGTTTTTCTCCAAATGGAGGGTTTTTTGCAGAAGAAAGGAGGAATTGAATGAAGTCCATCAATAACTTCGGGTGGTTGAATGGCAGCGTCTATTGTAGTGAACATAAAAGAAACTCCGAACATCTCATCATGTCCATTATTACCCCTTTTTACCTCATTTCTCATTTAATGTAGAACTAGGTGTCTTTTAGCTCAAAGTGCTCTCGTACATTCCTCTCCGCTAAACTACGAGCTACTATTATACTATTATGACTAGAGCTATATGTCTAGAAAATCAAAGCTTTAAAGCCATCCCTATGTGTATAATATAACAGCGTGTTCAACTCATTTCCAACGTCTCCTTAGAGCTTCTTATATACGAGGTCTTAAAACTCCCGTTAAGACATTTATGAATCACGAAATCTCTTCGCTTCCTTAATTTCAACTTCATGAACTTCAATTTACTTTGGAGTTCCTTAGTGAATCCCACAAGGATCCTTAAAATTCTTAAACTCAACACATGTCAATTTTTGTACTTGAGTCTTCATGCACTTATCCCAAATGCATCAAATGTTATCTGTTATATAAAATTTAAAATGAGATTTAATTAATTTGCTAACTAAATACTCACGTAATACGCAATATAGTCTATCAGCTATGTAAAATCACAATAGCTTGAAGACTTATCATGTTTTGAGGTTTAGATATTTTATCCCCAAGAAACGTTAAATCAGTTCATAGAGATTCAGTGATTCAAATCGGTTTGCAATTTGTCATCTAATTCCACCTTGTTTACTATTAAGTTCAAGTGAGTCAAGTGTTTGCGTTGTTGAGTCTGAAGAGGCGTTGGAAGTTTGGAGCAGTTGATTCCAAGCTCAAATTAAATTCATAAATCCATGACAGAGATTCCCATGAGTATTCCCATCATATTCTCCTTGTTATTTGAGTGAGTGAGGCAACTTGAACAAAATGGCTCTTCTCTTTAAACACAACTGTTATTTGAATACAAATGCGAAATTACACGCTCAAGGGAATTCACAAATTGAGATGGGATGACAATTTGAGCTTATAAATATTTAATAAACACTTTTAAACAAGTGATGATCAGTTATGGTTTAGCTACCCATTCAAGTTACATTCGCATTATTATTACTTAAGCTGAATCAGAAATGAAGGGGCATAATGAAGCCATCTGGTCAATTGCTACAATAATTTAAAAAATAATATTTATACATTTATGATTCAGGTGTTTACAATTGGATCGAGGCTTTTCGCGAAGGAAACAATTTCCCCCAAATGGACGATTTAAATGGAGCAGCAGCGGCTCTCGTTCGTCTCCAAGACACTTACCAACTCGACATGCTCAATCTTGCAAAAGGAAATATTGTCCTCCCTCATGGCAACAATAATCTCAACAATGGGATTCAGAAAGATCCCAAAGGTAAAAGAGCATTTTAGCCATAATTTAACACAATGTGTTTTAATAAAACGAGTGCTATCCTATTTATCTCTTATATTACTTTGGTAAATGGCATATGTTCCCTATGGTTTGCCTATATGCATCACACTTGTGATCATTATCTTTCCTTTTGGCAATCTTGATAACACATGGGCTTATTTTTTAACTACTTCTTAACATGTGTCTTCCTATTTTTATTATCTTGTCAATTTGACCATTTGTAATGGATAGCTTGACTATATGGAATGGATTTACACAAATATATTTATTACTATTAGACCATTCTAAAATAAAAATTGCATATAAGTAAACATATCAGAATAATGAAATTTCCATAGCTTACTAATTATATTGTAAATGTAATAAAGTTTTTCGTAACTTTCTCTTCTTCATCATCTTCTTTTCCATGTGCTAAATAAATGTATCTTAAATTGGATACATTTCACAATTACACATGCTATTTAATGTCTCTATGACAATCGCTATGCTTGATGATTCAACCATTCAACTTCTACAATTATGCATATGAGTTCTTGTACTCACTGCAACTCATTGCATATTAGACAGTGTAGGCAATTATTCTTATACATGTATGTACAATTTAAACAGTTAATTAATTCTTAAGTAATTCAGTGCTTACATGGAAAATTGCTTGCAATTACTTACCTATTTTATTATGAATAATTGTAATATATCATGTAATAAATGTAGAAGAGATAATTAATTTTTTGTTAATTTAATTTAGAGTTTTCAAGCAGTGAAAATTTATCAGCTCGGGATTTGATGTTTCTTGGAAAACACTCATTCGGACTTGGATTTTATGATCGAGCAATTGAATGGCTTTCAACGGCAGAAATCGCCGCCAATTCCGAACATAACTCTTCTACACTTATTAGCGAAATCCAACCTTCTTTACAAGCTGCAATTGAAGTTGTAAGTTTGACCAACATTTCAAAATCACTAATTTATTTTAATAAAATATAACAAGGTAAACAAATCCTAAACTTTTATAAATTCATTCGTTAGTATATATACTTATAAGACTACTCGTATTGTTGAATTATTACTACAATATAAGTACTTGCTTATATTCTTATTCTCGATTAGGAATATGAGAAATTGCAAATTTGACAATGTATTATTGAGAATTGCGGAAGGCGCAAATAGGATGAGGAATCATTAATAATTACAATGATACGAAGAAGAACAGCAAAGAATTTCTGAGTATGAGAAATAGTTGACTTGTCATTCAACGACAATTTGTATAAAGGAAAAGTATTATATTTTTAAATATTACACTTAATATCAATCTGGTTGTGAAGGGAACAATGAGCAAAGGAAATTTGGAATGTTCAAATTGCTTGCGTGTAACTCTGCGGCGAGACATCCTTTAATAATTCAAGAATAATAACGGAGATCCAGTCGAGTGAATGAGGAAACAAATGATGAAATTTTCCATTTCTTATATCACTTTTCCTTTTTACACCTCTCAACGCTCGACTCACATAAATATATCCTAGATCTTGCAAACTTCAAGACGAACCAACGCACATATTTATAACTATAAGATTTTTCAAGAAAGGAAATTTCCATCATCGGCTTTCAATTAACTTTCGAATCAAATTTGAGACGAATTGACTAAATGTTAAATACTTCCTTGAGATCCTCAACAAAGATTTCTTTACATTTCACAACGACGCTTCGTTGGATAGTTTCGTTTCTCAATTTTTAAATTCAGATTTTCTATGGGATGATTTGACAATGCAAAACCGTATATTAGCAAATCACTATTATGTTGATTAAATACATAATTAATTCCTTTATAATTGTTAGAATAATAAATATCTTTTAAAATAATTAAATATTACAGGATAATTTAAATATTTTTCCTTCTCATTTTTTTATTTTCAATATTAATTAAAATTTCTAAAAAGCTTATAGTAAAATAATCCATAATTAATTTTAAGTTAACTATAAGAAATTGAAGAAATTCCTTATTATTTCAATAATATAATTGATGATGAGGCAAATATGTAAAATTTACGATTAAACCTTTGACATTGAGTAAAGAAAAATGTTTACGATGAGTATGAATAAATGCAAATAAGATGATTGGGAAATATTAAATTGTTTTTGTGACTCGTAGCATGACGACGTTTTGGTTCGTCAAGGACCACGTGGAGTGACATGGCGAACTCATGAGACTCCCTACAACTCCGCTCTTGCCAAAGGATGGGATCAACTCACTTATTCCCACAAACACATTTTTACCCCCAAACTCCTTCAGAGACAATCAGAAGAAGAAGAGACAGAACACTACGTCAGATTATGCAGAGGAGAACAATTAAGAGTAATTCATATAATTTCACCAATTATTATACAAAGCTATAATAATTAAATTACCTAGAAGTAAAGTTAAGATTTGCACGCCGTTAAACTTCCACATTTTAATTTCAACCATTTTATTTAGGACAAATCTAAGGAAGCCGGGCTCAAATGCCATTATAAATTTACTGGTTCCAGTTACTTAATCATTTCACCACTCAAAGTATCTACAATTTGGTTTCCTTTCCATTTACGCACATTATAATTCAACAATTGTTATTTTAATCAAATTATCTAATTAATAATTATACAAAGTGTATTTTTCAACTTTTAAAATACTTACTTAATAAATAAATAAAATATTGTTAATTTTTAGATTGAAGTTCAATCAGAGGACCCGTACATTGTTGTCATTCATGACTTTATAACTGCAAAACAAGCAGATCGACTTATTGAACTCGGAAAACCAAAAGTAAATTAATTTACCAAATAAAGAATTATAAAAATCAATTAATGAATTAGTTACAAAATAAAAAAAATACCTTTACAAAATATGAAATTTTGTATAAAAGGATGTTTATATAAAGAAAAGGAAATTGGTGTAGTTATATAGGTCAAGACATAGGCACCACGCTGAGGGCCAAAAGGATGTCGTGAGTCAAAAGCGAATAAGTCAAAAGTGATTTTTAATTTTATTTTCACTTTTTCTCAAGTTTATTCTTTCGCTCACAGTAATTATTAAAAAATTCGCTAAAAACTAATATCTATAAAATTCCAAATGATTTTTCATTAATTTCTGGGATTAATATGAAATTTAGCTCTATAGACAAACCTAACAATTTATAATTTCTTTTTACTTTATTTCTTGATCATTTCTTTGGATTATATGGCAAATTAGTAATAGCGTTCCACTAAAAGGACATCTATAAAAGAGAGTATTAAAGTAAAAGCGATTTGTTAAACTAATGGCATTAACTTAACAGCTTCACGCTTCAATGCACCAGGCTAAAAGTGGCACGGGGTTTATCAAGAGTTTGGTTCGAGTGAGTAAAAGGTAACGTAGATATCTAATGTAATGAATCTTCTAATCTTCAATAGTCCTATTTATTTTCACATTATAGCGCTAGTAAAATTGTTTTTACAATTACTAACACTTATTTGCTTGATATTATTTATTACACTTTTATTTTGGCCATGGTGACAAAAGAAAACTTATCTTATGAAATGAGCAATAAAATTTGTAGACTTTAAAGAAAGTTTTTTGAAACAGCGCTTGGATAAAAGACTGGGAAGATAGCAGTTTCCTTAGTAAACTCACAAAGCGCGTTGAGCTTGTCACGGGACTCAAAGCTTCATGTGATAAACAAGCCGAGGATTATCAAGTAAATCATCATAAGAAAATTTCATTAAAATAATAATTTAAAAATTTTATAATATTTTTCAAAATAAATATTTATTAATATTATTTTATTGTTTTAGATTGCTAATTATGGTCTAGGTGGGCTTTACGTTCCACACACTGATCATCTTATGAATAATCCAAATCCAGATGCTTATACTCCATGGGAAAGATTTGTAGGCGATAGAATTGCAACTTTAATGATCTACGTATAAATTGATTTTTTTAATTGTCTAAATTCTAAAATTCTTTTTAATCTTGTTCTTAAAATTTGAAGAAATTATTAACAATTATTTAAATATTATGTTTTAGTTGACCAATGTTGAAAGAGGCGGGGCAACAGTTTTCCCAAGAGCTGGAGTTAGTCTCTGGCCGACCAGAGGCTCAGCTGCATTTTGGTGGAATCTTGATACTTCTGGAATTGGAGATGAAAACACAAGACATGGGGCATGTCCAGTTTTATTTGGAGATAAATGGGGTACATTCATCTAATTAAAAACATTACAATTAAAGATTTATAAAAAATAATTCTAGTTTATAATGGATAGTTTTAATTATAATAAATTATTCATTTAAATGTTTAAAAAATTCTAGTTTCAAACAAATGGATTCGAATGAATGAGCAGTTCCTAAGTGCCCCTTGTGCCCTTCATCCGCTTCTCAAGTTCAAGAGGCCGTCATAGACTTTTTTGCCCATGCAGAGCCAAGACTTAAACAATTAACGTTTGTTAATTTAATACCAATGCGATACTATTTAGCAATAAGTGTAATAGCGGAATCACGTTACCTAAATACTTGTATAAAATATTTTTTTAATTCTTGTATTATATTTATACTGCATTTGTTTAATAGCATTTATTTTAATTTACTCTGTAACATTGTTTTAGATTAAAGTTTATTTATGTTAAACTTTATCAGTTTTAAATATAATAAATAACAAATAAATTAATTTCGTATAGAATTTGAATATCCATTATTAATTCCATCAACAAAATAAATCATTAAACAAAAATTCATCTTTCATGGTTAGAATATTTATGATTTTATTAAACGAGAATATTTTGATAAATAATCAAAATAATCATTCATGTTATAGCAATATTATGTTAATATTGAAAGTAGTTAATTTTATAAATATCTTCAAATACGGCATACATAGCTGGTCTTTAAAATTTTATTCATTTCACCTCGAGATGGTTTAATGAGGGACTTCATGGCTGAGGAGCCAATTCTTTCGCATTATGCACGGAAGCCTCGAAAATCATCACTTTCCAATGCTGCGCTTAAAGTTTTTCCTTTCTATATCCTACAATCTCTTCCTATCATGTTTTGTAATGTCTCTCATCTAAACTCATTTTGTCACTTCCATATAGAGACCAATTTCATTTTTTCACTCACTTGTTTATTCGTAAAATGCACTGAAAGGTTTTTTATTTCTTTGACGGAGTTTTTCTGGAAATTTCTGCAATGGCTTTAAGATCTAAGACGGAGATTTGTGATTTTGTCCAGGTTTAAGAAGATTGGTGGAACGAATGGTAGCTAACCTAGGTGAACATTCAACTCCTTCTCCTATTCAATCTTCAAGACTTGATGCATTTTGTGCCAGTCATGAAAAGCTCATTATAACTCGCATCTACAGAGATAACTACGACCAATTCTTTTATAGTTAAATAGACATAAAGTTTTATAAGGACATTGTATGGCCTTATAAATACGTATACATTTATATATAGTTTGGCCGACATAAAAGCTGTGTAATGAAAAATTTTAAGCATGCAGATTTGTATCCAATACATTACATTTTATACTATCTTATATAGGAAGTGGCTATTAAAATTTGGGTACATTTTGTATTTAATTTTTTATAGGTAGCATTGACACGTGCACACATGTAAGAAAAGCATTCAAAGTCTAAGCATCCAACAGATAGGGTTATAGGATGTTTCTTTCATCTTCCAATTTCACTCCTTCATTTATAAAGAAAATGATTTGCAATTTTTTTAATCCAAATTGTCCCAAATAATGAAAAGCTTCCTATGTTATAACCGAGTTGGCTATTTCTATGCCTCCTCATGTAATTTGCCAGCCAGTTCGTGTTTCCTCTCCTTCCGTCCACTTTCTCCTTCTTCCACATCGCTTACATAACATTAGTGTTAATCTCCTCTTTTGTTAAATTTAAAAGTGATGGACTGAAAGTATACTTTCATGAATAGGAACTTAACATAATAAAATAAAAGTTTAAAATTTTATGGGAAATGGAAAATTCTGCAATTTTTGAGGAACTTCGTAAAGTTTCAGACAAGTGGAAGCTAAAATATACAATTGCTGTGGGATTTTTGGCATTTTTCATAATTTTTATTGATTTAGCTTTAAAGGAGAAAGGGGAAAATTTAGTTCAAACAAGTTATGGTGTTTTAAGGGGAATTTCTTCATTGTCAAGAGGAGGAAAAAAATTTTTTGAATTTAAAGGAATTCCTTATGCAAAGCCTCCACTCAATGAATTGAGATTCGAGGTATTTAAATTTAACATATAAATATTATATTATTAATAATTAATTTAACTAATAATTAAAATGATATATATATATATATATATATATATATTTCATTAATTTAATAATTTAATTAAATTTAGTTATATAAATTTTTTGTTATAGTACATAAAACTATTTTGAATATTTTTTGTTTACTAAAAAGCCTCCAGTTGCATTTAACAAATGGTTGGGTGTTCGAGAAGCTACAAGTTGGGGAAGCAGATGTTTGCAAGTTGAACTCTTTTTGGAACTGACACTAGGGGATGAGGATTGCCTTTATCTTAATGTTTTTACTCCAAAAGTATGACAAGATCTTTAATTATAATTTATTAGAACGCAATCTAAATTGCTGTATTTAGATTAATTCTAGAAAATTGAACGAGAGTTCAAATTTCCCACTCCTTCCTGTTATTGTCTTTATTCACGGGGGCCTTTTTATGGTAATTATATATATAATAATTAAAAATGCCATTCTTAAATATTTCATCAGATTGGCAAGTTTATTATTAATTTAAATACATGTATCATAAATTGAATGATTGAAAGGTTGGTGGTAGCGAAGATTATCGTCCTGAATATTTCATGGATCAAGATGTCGTTCTTGTTACTATTAATTACAGGATTGGAGCATTTGGTAATTTCCAAGTTTTGCTAGTCAAAAGAAGTCCTAGCAGAAATTAAACAATAAAAATATTTACATTACCTAATAAGAAATTGAATAAATATTGTTATGTTATAAGGATTTTTAAATACTGGAGATGGCTTAATTAAAGGAAATCAAGGATTAAAAGATCAAGCAATGGCAATAAGGGTTTGAAATTTAATTAATAGTCATTTTATTTCATGGCAATTTAAAATTAGTGCGAACATTTTAACAAATTATGAGTTTAGTGGGTGCGAGATGAAATTCACAACTTTGGAGGTGATGGATGGAAAGTGACACTGGTTGGTCAAAGTGCAGGAGCTGCAAGTGTTCATTATCATCTTCTGTCTAATATGGCTAAAGGCAATTAAATAATCAAATTTTAATATGAACTATTAACGGTTTTCTTAACTCAAAAGCGCTAATTTCAATTTTTTAATGGATAGAGGGATTTCTTCAAGGCGGGATTTCAATGTCGGGAACAGTAATGAGTCCATGGGCTTTTGTGAGTGACCATGCGGCTCAAGCCCAACGCCTTGCTTCTCGACTTTCTTGTTACAATGGAAACCAAAGTTCATATGATGTTGTTCAATGTCTTAAATCAATTCATCCACGTCTTTTAATTGCTGCTCAAGAAGAAACTCTTCAGATGGTAAAGTGGGGATTTTATTTAATTTTTATTAAATTTTTATTTGCTATTTTTTGTCTTTAGGATATTCTTTTAAAAGAACCTCTTTCAACTTATGGACCAACAATTGAGTTTATTGACGATTCTCAGGCTTTTCTTGTGAAAGCTCCAAGAGAATTGATTGAAAAGGAAATTCGCACCGTTCCTTGGATTACAGGAGTATGATTTCCTTATTTGAAATATAATTTTTAAATTTACTTTTAAATAGGGAAGTATTTATTGTAATATTTAAAAAGTGTAAAAAATAGGTTAATTCAGAAGAAGGGCTCATTTACGCATTCGGGATTTTGAGAAGTTCAAAAGCTCTTGAAATGCTCAATGAAAAATGGGATCAATATGCCCCTAAAATATTTAAATTTGATTCAAAACATCTTGATGCGAAGAATGAGATGTCTAAGAAATTAAAAACCTTTTATTTCGGTTTTACAATTACAACAATTAAAAATAAATAAATTATCATGTTTTAATTGACATACCAGTTTTTTTTATAAACGTATATTACTGTAAATAAATAAATATTTATTTCCATTTTAATTTATTTAATAGGCCAAAACAGAAAATTGTCTTATAACACTTTATACAATATTGTTGATTTATTTTCCGACTTTTCATTTAATCGCGGACTTGAATTGTCGGTTAAAACAAATGCAAACAAAAGCCCACCGACCTACGTTTATTTTTATTCTCATCGAGGTTCATTTGGAATAGCGGAAATTTACAATTCGCTAAGTGGATTTTTCAACACACTTTTGGATATTTTTATTGCTCTTGGATGGAAAATGCTCAAAAGAGGAATATTCGGTCAAGAACCAATAGGAAATCATTTAGGTATAACAAATATTCATAAATATTAATTACATTTTTCATGGTTAATCAAAATAAACATTATATAAATATAATAATTTATTTCTATATGAACTATTTTGTATATTTAGATTACTATTTACAATAAACATTAACATATTATAAAAATATAAATAGGAACGTGTCATGGGGACGATGTTGGACTTTTATTTAAATTAGATTACATTTCAAATATTAAAGAAAATGATTTGGATTTTGAATTCTCAAAAGATTTAACTAAACTGTGGGCTCAATTTGCAACTAACAGGTGATAATAATTTAATTATGGTTAAATCGTAAAATTAGTAATATCATAAAGGCTAAAAAATTTTGATTTGAAATTAAATCCTTTCTAAGTAATTATTATGCTTTTATTTTTAGTATTCCTGGAAGTTTTCGTGGAGTTGAATGGAAAGGAAGCATTAGTATGAATTCAAGTTCATCTTTGAATTATTTGAAATTGGATGGATCAGAGGTTGAAAATCTACAAGATCCTTTTAAAATAAGATTAAAAATTTGGAAAAGCTAAATAAGCCAATTTAATTTTTTTAATTTCATATATAATTTCATTAAATTTAAATGTTCTATTATATTAATCCTGGCATTTTATTTTAAGTTTTTAAATAACATATTTATATTTGCTAAGTTCATTAACAACTCTCATTGAATTACTTTTCTTATCACTATTTTCAATACTATCTGTTCTTTCTTGTCTAGTCTAACTTCATAATAATTTTTACATTGCTTATAACTACAATCTGAAAGTAATCATGGCATGTAAGTTTATCACTTACGAAAGTTTTTTGCACTCATTTACATAAATATCAACAAATACTTTCTATTGAAAATTCAATGCTAAATCATTGATTTAAAAAAAACATTTACATAAAAATCATGGATTTATGGGTTTACAATTCAACAGAACCGGAAATACAATTAATTAATCGTACAAATATTATTTAATATTTGCATTCATCTGATTTGCAACTACTCTTTTTAATCATAAACAAAATATTTTGCCCTATAAATATGTAGAACTTAAAAATAAAAAAAACCATTCAGAATGAAACTTTTACTCGTTTGCTTAATTTATTTTATTGTATCGATCGTAAATCATGTATTGTCTTTCAACATAAGAGACTCCGTTATAGACGATGAAATTTTACAATCGTTGACTGAAGAAAGCCATTCAATTATCCTTTCATTCCAATCAACTAAAGAAACCCTCGAAACAATAAATCACAAATCATTTTTATCCCATGAGGAAAAATCAACAGCTGTCTACGACATTCTCACACGCCATGCTCAAATCACTCAAAATGAAGTAATAACTTTATTAAATATACTTAATATTAAATTCATCTCATTGTGGATTACAAATCAAATTCACATACCATTTGCAAGTTCTCAATTGATTACTCAGCTTTCAACAAATTCTCAAATAATTTCAATTAAAAGAGAAATAAGAAGTAAATCAAATTATGAAAATTCAAAATACAATCAAAAGACACAATTTCCAGGGAATGAAGAGGGAAAGAATCAAAATTCACATTTTGCTCAATCGCACAAAAATTTAATAAACGAGACCCAATGGGGTGTGAAAGCAATTGAAGCACCTGAAGCTTGTTCTCTTGGTTACTGCGGTCAAGGAATTCGCGTCGCCATAATTGCAACTGGAATTCGTGGCACTCATGAAGCATACACAAATAAACGTCACTCTGGCTATTCCTGGTTTGATCCAATTGACCACACAGAGATTCCTTCAGAAAATAAATATTTTTATGGAACAGTGGCAGCTGGAATCGTACTGGGAGATTACGGAATCGGCGTTGCACCAAATGCAACTTGGATCGCATGCCGAGCTTGTTATCATTACAACAATTGCTCTCAAGTTGCCTTAACTTTATGCGCCCAATTCGTTTTGTGCCCAAATAATCCAGAAGAAACTCACGTTGACTGCAGTCAAACTGCGCATGTTGTTTCAAACCCGTGGGAATTTGATTCTGATGATGATGGCGCCTGGTTTAAACCTGTAATCGACGCTTGGAAATTTGCTGGGGTCATTCCAGTTTTCATGGGCGGGTATAACAGAGAAGGACGCGGATGTTCGGTTCATATAAGAAAACCATGGGACGACGTTGACGTTATTGCTGTTGGAGCTTATTTGAACAATGAAACTGGAAATTACATGACAATTTATTCCCCACAAGGACCAACCAATGACGGAGAAATAAAACCTGATTTTATTGCGCCTGGGATGCGAATTACAAGTTCTGATACTCCAGCCGATGATGCATACGCTTATTCTTTTCATTCTCCGATATTTTCTCATACTTTTGTCACTGGAGCAATTGCCATTCTTTTATCTAAAAACCCGAAAGCAAATTATACCACAATTTATGAAGCATTGAAAATTGGAGCGTATAAAGATATAATTCCAACTAACGACAACTGCGGAAATGTTCCTGATTCTTCTTACCCTAATAATAATGCTGGTTATGGAAGAATTTCTACACTTGCTTCTCTCAAATTTGTATAAAATATTTACAAAGCTTATTAAATATTGTTTGATAATTTAAAAAAAAACAAATTTTAGTTAAATATAATGTTATAAAATATTTTTAAATTTAAAAAAGTGAAATTAAATATTAAAAATTTATATCTCAATAAAAATGACATTTTTATTTAATTTTATAATTTTTTGGAATTTTTTCATGCAAAAGGCAGTTTCCAACCAATAAGTTTGTTTTCCATTTTATTTTTGATTTAAACATATAATGAACAATTAATTGAAGAATCACTCGAACTCAATGCAATTTCCAGGTGGATGAGGTGGCCAGTCGGGAATACATTGAAGTTTAGTTTACCAATTAGTAAATGTTGCAACGCATTTAGATATGATTTAAATTTATGAAAAATAGATGAACAAGTTTATATAATTTTTATTAAAGTTATTTATTTGCATAATATATTTAATTTAAGAACTATTTCCACTCTTTTCAAATTAAATTATTCTCGTTTGCAGAGCTAGGTATACAATTAAAGATAATTATGTTACAATTTACCAAATAAATAATGAAAAAATTGATTGTTAATTTAAAATTTACCTTTTCTGCTTTGAGCTCATAGCAAATTCTGAAATTACTGAGAAGCTTGCATTGACCTTTTGCAATGCCTTCTGATGTGAACATGTTATTTTCTAGAAAAATGAATAATCAAAATGAATAAAAATATTGGCATTAATCGTCAAAATATTTCATATTTAATTGTTATTAATTTACTCATTTCTTCAGTGCAAACTGAAAATATATTCATATGATCATTATTCGCTTCAGGTGCATTAGCAGAAATCCACTTATCGAATTTCTCAACAGTTGGAATGTCTTCTTCATTTAACTAGAATTAAGCAATTGTCAAATAAATTAATTCAAATAAAATTCTAGAATTTTTGCAAATGCGAATAATTTAAATTCTCATGTATTTTAATTTTACGTTATATTTCTTACCAATTCAAGACCCTTCATGGCACATTTTGAGAAGCACTGAAAATAATATAAAAATTAATTTAAATAATAAATTATTAATAAGATATTTAATGAACCTTATCGTCAAAGGAATCAGCAAGCCATTCATTGACAGTTTTTGGTAAAGAATCTTCAATTTCGCTTAATCCTGTATATTTGTAACACCCATTAATCACTTCGCGAATTTGTTCAAAATTGGCAAACTTTTCAATGCAACATTCAGACTTTCCCAGGAAGCAAACTCCGACAATTAAAATGGCGATTAATTCTTTATGAATCATTTTTTAATTTGAATAATTATGATTGCTTTGTTTGACGTTAAAAATTATTTTAATTTATTGATACCTTAGGATAATACTGCATAATTTTCTTTTTTATATATTTTAATTTTTTGCCCACTCTTAAAAGTCATCGTAATTAATAAATGGCCTTTATAAATTCTCAATTCCCTAAATTAAAGTGGTCAATGAATTTCAACAATTCAGTTCATTTAATTATAAATGTATCATAGAAGTAAAATTGAAAATGCGATTAATAAACCGGAAAAACTACATTGAATACATGCAAACTCATATTTACCAATTCTCAATATCAAGCATCATCAAAGCATTATTGACGTTTAATGTAAAACTTAAAATTGTCAAGTGCCGAGTAAAATCTACATTCAATAAATAAGATTAATCATGCATTTTATTAGCAAATAAGTTGAATTAGAAAATCAAGGAAGGCAAACAAATTATTTATTCAAGTTCAGTTGTCCAATTTCAAATTAGTCGACCATGAGTACTTAAAACTACTTTACCTTAACAAAAATTTAATATATTAATTTAATAATTTGTGTCAAAAAAGTAAACAAAATTCGTGAATATTGCATTACAAACAAAGGATATGAAAAGTAAAATTGCTTTTGTGCTTTAAAGTACAGAATCAGTTTCTTTTAGGTGCGGCAGTTGAAGTTGACACGGCTATACAAACAAATTTTATTACAACGCAATAAAAAAGATTAAATAAAGCTTTTGGTAATAATTGAGTTTATTTATTTAATGCTCACGCTTCAATCCGGATTTGACTTTGGAGATGAGTTCTTCAAATGTGAGATTATTGAAATCTCCGCAAGTTGGGCCTGAAACAGGTGTGGTGGTAAATCTTGGATTTACCGGTGAAGGCGGCCGATAAGTAGTGGATTTCGGAGTGGAGACACGTGAAGCCTTTGTTGTCGTTGTTGTAGTTACTTTACCTATTATTATATTAAATAAAAAAAACATTTACCTATTAAGGAATTAGATAACTAAAATCCAAAGTAATAAAGCAATCCTACTAAAGGTAAACCTCCACTCTACCTGGATTAGCAGTCGTCGTCGTTACTTTCAAATTCGGATATTTCTGCTTACACTATCATTGGAATTGATAAAATAGAAACTATAGTAGGCATAAAAATTTTAAAATACAAATTAATTTAAAATAGCAATAAAAACTAATTTAATTTTTTTACCAATTTCTCAATAAGGCCTTGTCGGATTAAGTTCACTTGAGGATTTGGCTATATAAATAAACACCAGCAATTAGAATTAAACCCCACACCATCTTAATTTCTCATTCATTTTAAGACTAAAAAATTGTATTCTTATTCTTACTGAAACCGAAGTAGTCCGTTGGGGATTTGGAGCTTCATATGAAAATGCCACAAAGAGAACCAAAAAAGTGAAAATCACGAAACCCTTCATTTTACAACTTTATTCGGGTAAATTCCAAAGGATCTCGAGAGAATCTATTTAATGTTTGCTTGAGAAAATGAGAAAGCTAAGAACGACCTTAGAGACTTCTGAGCATCTTTCGAGGTCTCTTGTGAATTTTATACCTCTTTATTATTCTCATACTTAATGTTGAGCCTCTCACTTGTTGTTTTCTTGCATTTCACATTGAGCATCGTTCATGTTGTCTTTTCAGAAAGCTCTATGGTTGTTCGTCACAGCTAAAGATATATCTGACTGTGAGTGAGTGAGAAGAATTGTCAATGAACTTTTTTTCACAGAAAGGATTTAATGTGTAAGTGTCAACTCATACAGCATATTCTTAACATAGTCAGAGTATATAATAATCTACAATAATATATTAATAATATACAATGCAAATCTACAACAAATGATTCAGGCATATATCCTCATATATTATTACTTATATCATTCCATTTGCATATTAATGTTAGAAAGATACTCAAGGTACTTTTAATACGTCTTTAACAACAACTAGTTGAGGTTGATTCTGGCGTCATTTTTCTATATTTGCATATATATAAAATTGTCTTGTCTTGTTACACAGTCTCAGTTCATCTCAGGTGATTCATTCTGTTGATGTATATAGCTTTGAACTATATAGCTTTAAGTAAATATTATATGGATATATACTCACTGCATAAATTATACTTTTATGTATTAAATGAAATTACTTAGAAATTCTAGTTTCTTACCAATTCTGCAGAAATAAAATACAGAGTTGTTTGTCTCATTTATTAATTTCCATAAACTACTTTTTAAACTTGTATGCATCTAACGAACTCAAATAGGCATTAGAACATATATTATAGGCATTTGAATGGTTAGTGAAGTATTGAGTCATTTTGAATTGAACTCTTACAATTTTCTAATCTATTCGTAGTATCAGTTAAAATAAAAAATATTTTGAACTTCAATTCATTGGAAAAAATTGACAAAATTTTCCAACCTGGGTCATATAAATTATTAGGAAGAAGAGTTGAAAAATGTTTTTAAACCAATGAAGACTCTTCTCCCTAATCTAATATAAAACTTCAAGGGGCATCTTAATTTGAAACAAATTCGTTCGTTTCAATATAGGTAATCTAAAATACTCAATGTCAGTTCATGTAAGTAGAACAGTCTATCAGACAAACATTGATAACGAAGATGTGAAAACATGTGTATTACTCTGTATATGTATTAGTTATACTTATACACAACATGTTAAGATAATAAAATGAATGAATATATAAGGAATGTTTTGGGGAAATTCTTAGAAATCCCCGTGTTTTTCTTACAGTTTGATTTTAAGTTTATCTAAGGGGTAATTGACATTAAAACTTACTGCTTCAAATAAAAATTTTGCCATTATTATTTTACAAATCATTTCGTAAACAAGTACTTACAATTTAATTATAAACTTTATGAAATAAGTTACTTTTGTAAATACATTAACTAATTTGACAAAGATTGACAGACAATGAATAAATATATTGAAGAATGGAAAAACTTCAAACAAAATATTTCCATGAAAGAAGTTTCAAAATTAAAATTTTCGAAATCAATTGTAAGTTAATTAATTAATAAAAATTTGCATGAATTGTAAATACTCATCGTTTAACATTTAACTTAAATATTGCCAATTTATTATAAAATAGGTATGAATGCTATATCTGCACAATGTATTAATTGAGGCAAAAAACTAATTATATTTTTATTTAACATTTCAGTGGAGCAACAAAGAAAGATCAGAGATGTTCATTTTATATCGTGTTTTATATTTCATCTTATTTTTCACATTTATTACCTTCAGTATACTGAGCTATCAAAAAGCAGAATTTTGGCCAATTTATTTCACTAATTGGTCATTATGCTTTCAAGTATTTTATGCTTTTCTTTCACTTGTCATTGCTAGAGCAACTTGGCAAAATCATTCAAAAGACTCTTCAAGTGATATGATGAACAAAGAACAAGAAAATGACCATTTGACGTTTACAAAAAAGTTGTGTTGGTTTTCTATGAACGTCTGTTATGTATCGTCGTTTGGTGTTTGTCTAGCTTATTGGATTGGTGTGTATCTCGTCAAGCATGACATGAACAATACGAAAACGACATTTGAAAAAATATTGACCATTTGTGACCACGGGGTGACTTTGTTTTTCATTTTAATTGATTCCTTTATTACGGACATTCCAATCAGAGCTCCTCATATGCTCTTTACAAGTGGAATCGTTGGATTATATGAATTTTTTACGTAATCTTTTTTCACTTTACTATTTGATTATTATCATTATAATTATTTTTAAGTTATAATATTTAATTAATTATTTTTATACATATTTATTATAGTTGGATTTACGAAATGACCATTGGAATTTACTACTATAAAGGAGAACCTTACATCTATGAAGTAATTAATTGGAAAGAAAATAGCCTTTGTGCCTTTGGAGTTTCTTTTATTGGCCCAATTTTCTTCGCATTAGTTCAAATTGGTTTTTGGACTTATTTTCAATTTAAAGAAAAATTAAAAAATAATTTCTCATTTAAAAATGACAATCAGAAAAAATTTCCAAAGACATCAAGTTTTGTTCAAATGAGTATTGTTTAACCTTTAAATATTTTCCTCCCTTCCAAATGTATTGCAGTAAAATAACGTTTAAATTTTTTCAATAAAAATAACAAAATAAAATGTTTTTACTCTTAATTATTTTATACCCATTATCTAATTACCTTTTATTCTTCAAATTTTGTATAAATAATAAACATGTATTTTTAATGCTCAACCATATTTCATTGAATCCAATGAATTATAATAATATGATTATTTATTATTATATTTTAACCCATTATCTAAGAAAATTTTCTTTGGGCCTACAGTCCAGTTAATTATTCAATTAAATTCAAAACAAATTAAAAATCTGTTTATTAATAATATAACAATACTATGATTAAGAAAAGCATTTTATACTGACTGGTATTATATTATATGGCCCTTTCAAAAGATTATGCTATCTTAATTCTTAGTTAAATCTTAATAATATCGGGTAGTTTTATTATACAAAAAAATTATTAATTAATATATGAATGAATCAATTTACTCACTAACATTTATTTGGTTTTGATTAAACTTAAATTCTGAGAAATACTCAAGTACTACCACAAATATGTATACCATCAAATGAATTTTATATTCATAAATAATGAAAAATTAACTTATTTTT